>JAULJZ010209172.1:0-18807 GCA_032270985.1 Heliamphora pulchella | reverse complement strand
ACTCGGAATCAAATCGTAGTTGAAGAATCGATCGACAAAAGGTATTCTTCTAAATTAACTTTGGTTGCACAGGTTTTATTTTGATTGTTCGACGTCAAAAGTTTTATCTGGAACCCGTTTTGGCATTTGCCCGTCCAATTAATTTTTTATCAAAAATTATTTTAAAAAACAACGATTTTGGCAGTATTGCCTCCAACATAACCTTCTTTAATATTTCATCTCCACTTAATGGTACGGGAGGTAACCCAAATTCTTGCTAGCCATTAAAAACCTTTTTTTGCCTTCGGTATGGATGATGGTGTGGCATGAACTTTCTATGGCCCGCATAGATATTTTTCTTCCCGTGCTTTAATCTACGAGAATGCGTTCCTTCGCTACAAATCGAACATGCATTATATCCCTTCATGATACAACCACTCAAATTTTCATTTGCAGGAGAATCATTAATTGTCCATAATAGTGCAGCCGTCAACGTGAAAGATTATTGTCGGTAAGCATCGTAAGCTTTGACGCCTACATCTCATAACAGTTTCAAGTCATCAACCAACGGTGCCAAGTAAACATCAATGTCATTACCAGGTTGTTGTGGTTTTGATATCAACAGTGATAACATCATAAATTTTCTCTTTATACACAACCACAGTGGCAAATTATAGGAAATCATTATAACAGGCCAACAGCTATACCTGCTGCTAAGGGAACTATGGGGATTTATTCCATCTGCAAAAATAGCCAGGCGAAGGTTTCTTGGCTCGGCAGCAAAAGCTGGCCACATGTAGTCCAATAGCTTCCATGATGGGGAGTCCACTGGGTGACGTAGTTGGCCATCAGATTCTCTTTCATTAGCATGCCATGCCAATTTTTTCGCTATTTGGAATGATTGAAACATCCTTTGAAACCTCAGAATAGGTGGAAAATACCATAAAAATTTTGCTGGCTCTTGGGCTCAATTGAATTTTTCTTTAACTTACATCTTGATGTTCCACATATAGGACATGAAGTTGCATCTTTGAACTCCTTTCTATAGAGTATGCAATCATAGGGACACGTGTTTATTTTCTCATATTCCATTCCCAATGCAGCCAAGATCTTATTTGACTCATACATAGATACTGGTATTTCATTATTGACTGGTAGCATGTCACTTAACAATGCAAGCAAATCTAAAAAACCTGTATTAGACAACCCGCTTCTAGATTTAAAGTTGTACAATTTCACCAATGCTGATAACTTCGTAAATTTCGTGCAACCGAGGTATAATGGTCTTTCTGCATCTTCAAGTAATTTTGTGAATGATTCAGGATCAGTCGTGCACTGATTGTATGCAGCTTGTACCATTTCTACTGTGTCTGCTATATCATCTATAGGAGATGTGTCAACGGATTTATGGTAAAAACTTTGTGCATTTATAGACGGTGATGCACCACTAATGGGTGTTTCTCCATGCCATATCCATTTGCGATAACTTTGATCAATGCCATTGAAAAGTAAATGATTTCTAATATATGAAATAGGTTGATTTCTTAAGTTCAACATATCCTACATGGACATCGTATGGATCGAAGATCACTTGTATTGATCAAGGCAAAGTTCAAAAATTGTTCAACCCCTTTCTCATATTCTTTTGATCTTCTGTCTTTGAGGATCCCAGATCTATCCATTAAATGGATTCAAAATCCCAATGGTAGAATCAGTTGGGGGACCTGAGAGGCAGTGGTTTACCCTACGGCTGATGTCAGCAGTTCGAGTCCGCTTATCTCCAACTCGTGAACTTAGCCGATACAAAGCTATATGATAGCACCCGATTTTTCAGAATCGTCGGTTCGATCTATGATTTATCATTCATGGACGTTGATAAGATCCCTCCATTTAGCAGCACAAGTCTACATTAATAAGTAAAAGAAAAGTCATATATTGAAATTGGATATTATATTTTGAGTTCTAGCTTCATAGATCGTTCAAGTGATTAATAGAGCATCCAAAGAAAAGAAAATTTTAATGAATTTCTCCATTTTTTAGAAATCACTTAAACGATCAATGAAGCTGGCAATTGATTTGTTAGAAATCTATTCGGAATCTTTTCAAATTATGTTACTCTATTTTCTTTCTATAGAAAATGATTATGAGAACAACTAATGCTCCGTGATTTCATTCCCAAATCCTAAAAATAGAGTAATAGAAATGATAAAATGATTTTATGTTGCAAAACTTATTATTATGGGGAAAAAACAAAGTAAGCCATGAAGATGATTTTGAGCATAATATTTTTTTCAAGATTGTTCTCCCATCTTATGACCTTTTGTCTACCTAAAAATTGCTAACTTACAGCAAATCAATGGGAACATTGGTTTAGTTACTCAACAACAGTTTAGATAGTTTATATAAACTAATAAAATAATAGATAAAGCAATCCAATAGAAACTAGCAAAATGATGCAACAACATGTGCATATGACGAAAGAAAACATAGAGCAATGAGAAAAGAGCTGATACAAAAGGCACAATAAAGGTTATGCCCCAATATTCCTGCATATTGTGCAAATGAACTGAAAGAGTAGAAACAACTTTATTTAACTAGACTTCAATACTAATGTTGAAATGGACAAGATTTGACAGTGATGCCATCTAAATGAAAATAATACTAATAGTCGAGAAGGACAAGGTTTGACAGTGATACCATTTAAATAAATGTTGTAATTCTCTTATTGCAACCAAGGTACTAGCTTCACTCTATGAGATACACAAACAACAGTAGATCGACTGTGGGACGAACATAGACATTGAAGAGGAGCTGAGTTTAGATGTATATCAAGTCAACTCTCTATTTTATCAAGACAAATTAGAGAAGTTAATTATACTACTATACTACAATAATAAGGAAACCCTTGACTTGGTGAGGTTTCTTATGACATTTTTAGTTACCAAAAATACCCTAAAATAATTTAAATTTTCTATTATCTATGTTTTTTCGTAAACAGTTAAAAGGTTAAAAATGTAAAAACAACTATTATAAACCCTAAATATGAAAAAAAAAACTACTTTCAAACCCTCCAGCAACCGTTGCTTTAAAAAAAATGCTTCTTTCAGAAAACAAAAAATCACTCCCTCTCAAAGAGTCGTTGAACCCAATTTCAAATTGAAGGATCTTCTTCCAACAAATTTAGAATTGTACAATCCTCAAACCAATTTCGAAACCAATTTCGCAGTGCACCCTCCTTATGTCAGGTATGTCTTCTCCTAATTCCTCTTTTTCTTCTAGATATTAATATACCTACACATACATCTACATCTACAAATATAATTTTGGGAAATTGTTGGCTCCTATCTTACGAGTTGGTTTATTTCTTTTGTTTTTCATGTTTGCATGAAGAGTACAATTGATTGCTATGAATTTAATTATTGATTTTTTTTGGATTTAATTAATTCTTTTGTGTCCCGATTATTTTCCCATTATCTTTATTATTTTTGTGTCTATTTGGCGTCTGTTTTGTTTGACGGAATATGTTTTTGGAGAACCAATCGAATAATTAATTTTTATTCTATTGATGTACACACAACGTGTGGGCACAACTGCAAATAATAGATATATCAAGATTGTGGAATGACATAAACAAATATTCAAAAACCAAATTTTAGAACAAGATGAAGATTGCACTCTAACCAGTTTGCTTCTTGTTTTCTAAACTATAACACTTTTCAAAATTTAAATGCTAAGTGACCTAGGATTTACAAAAATCAAGTTGTTACAATCTAGAGTTCAAATTGGGCATGTTTATATTTATACATAAACAGAGATATGAAAAAAGAGAACTTACAAGGTGAAAGATCAAAGGGTGGGATTGCTGTGAGAGTGGTGGCGAGCGACGATGGGATTATTGGTGGTGTGGTCAAGTGGTGGCGAGCGGCAGTGGCAATCAATGGGACAGTGGTGACAAGCGATGGCGAGTGGCGGCGACAATAGGCGATGGCGTGAGTGACGACGACAATCGGCGGTGGCGTGAGGGGCTTGAGACGTACTATGGAGAAGACATATACGGAAATAGCGCTAGGTATTGTGTGAGAGAGGGAGTGCTCAGTATCGGGGAGAGATAGAACGTGAAAAAGTTAGATTTTTATTTTACATATTTTTAATCTCGTTTATAAAAAAAACTGAGATTAAAAAATTAATTTATTATTTTATTTTTTTAATAACCGAGATTAAAAATATATATAATCTCAGTTTATTTAAAAATCGAGATCACAAAATTTTCTTATTTTTTTAATCACGCTTTAATTAGAAACTGAGATCTTTTTAATTTTTTAAGTGAGATCTTTATCTATTATTGTAGTAATGTGGGTTATGAAATTAATGAATTGGGGTTAAATGATGAAATATTGTGTGATGGTGTATAAGTTATTGAGGCAAGCCAAAGGTGGCAAGTAGACCCATAGTTGAGGTTGATGGAATTTAAATATTAAATTGTCATGTGAAGGTTAATTTCCTAACTAACTCACGTTATATGAAAATTGAGTTAATTAATGAATTAAATTATTAAATTGGATTTCATCTAGATACTAATAAAATATAACTTGAAAATTGGACTGGTTGACATTTTTTGGAGTATGGATTGTATTGGTGTTTGACTGGCTGAGTTGTTTCCATCCATTAAACTCTTAAATAGTTTAATGGATGGTCTCATGATAATTGAATAGTGTAAGAATTCATTTTTGTGTTGAATTGTGGCTAGTTCACTAACACTGACTTTTGAGAACTTGAATGATATGTATATGTTGAACTTAAAAATCTTATTCAATGATTGCTAAATGAATGAGATGATGTAATAAAATGGGAATCTTGTAACTTGATTGGCTTGAGCATTGTAATTTAAAGCCATGATTAAATTAGAAAATTTGGGGTAAGTTCATGAATTATCGAACTAAACTTTGTTGTGATTCGATTTGAGTTTGATAAAACTTAATAAATGCTGAAAGTGAGTTTGATGAGTATTGACTTGAATTTGATAATGTGATTTATGAACTATGATTGAAATCTAATAAGAATACTTGGAAGATAATAGAACGATCTACAGCATTAAGGGTTGTGATTATTAAATTGGTAACAACAAGGGGAATGAAGCAAAAATTTGATTTCAAACTTATGATATAGAAATAAAAATAAAGGTGTGATGTTTAAAGATGTGATTTGAAAATGGTGTGATTGTGAAATTGAAATAGGAAATGGACTCATGGTTATTAATAAATAATGATATAATTATGACATATTGATATGGTTAATCAAATAGTGAACCGAGAATGATTGATGTTGATGTGATTAAATTGGGCTTGACTAGCTTCACGGTGAAAGACCGACAAGTTTGGTGCCCTACCCATCGGGTTAGTCCCTGAAAAGGTGTGCATGGGTTACATACCCGTCAGTGTTCCTCAGGAAAATCGAAAAGGCGGTGGTTGTGGTAAGTTACAGAGCTATCTATTACTCAATAGTTTCGCGTAGCCTATTGGGGGAATAGGGAGGAATTTCTATAAGCTGCACTCGACGTCGGTTCAGTATTGGATTAAGAAAATAAAATAGAAATGTGGATGAAAAAATAAAAAATTGGAAAGAGAAATGAACAGTTATTATAAAGATGTGGTAAGTCAGAATGTTGGGTAACGGGCCAAAGAGAATGGAAATGAAAATAGGAACCAAAGATAGTTTGAAAGAACATGAAATGAAAATAAAAGAGGATGACACTTGAATGAAGATAATGAATAGGAATTTAACCATCTCATGGTTAAATGAAATGGATGATGAAAGGTATGATTTGTGAGGACAATGAAAATGAATTAAGTAAAACTTGAAATGAAAGAACTCGGTTAAGAACCGTATATGAGAACTAAATTGCAAAGTGAAAGAAAAATTGTGCTGGTAAAACTACAAATGTTGAGATATCGGATCTGTGTAGATATAACGGGTTAAATGGGATAAGAAAATAATGTAATGGGAATAGAAATCATATGTAAGAACTTAACTAACGACGTAAGGTATAGGCATGACATACATGAAAATGATGAAATTAAAAGAAAGAAGTAGATCATGTAAAAAAATAAATGAGCAAGAATGGGTGAATAACTCTTTTAGAGCAAGAAGGGTGAGTGTGAATTCTTGTTCAGTTATGAACATGTGTTGATTATCCACTCACCCCTCACTTATCATGCATTACATTATTTTTAATCGCTATCCTACGTGCTTCGGCTCATATTTGTTGCATCCCCTCTTTTATAGGTTCAGATAATCATAAAAAGAGAATAAATAAAAGTTGGGATCTCGGAGAATGTTTTGAAAGAAAAGAGTAAATTTTATTTTGGATGTAAAGATGTAAATCATATATGCATGATTAAATCTCATATGTTTGTTTCAAAGTATTGCATTGGGAAACTGTATAGAAATTATGAGAATTGTTTGGATGAATGTAATTATCAAACGAATCTAGTAATCGTCATATATGATTTAATGCTAATGAAAATGAATGCTAAAGTAATGAAATGACGCTTGTGGGTTATTATGTAGTTTGATTTTGTATAGGTAGTAAATAGCCTTAATTGTGATTGGGTATTGGGATCCAAGCAGTGCTTGAGTATATATATTATTTTGTTTGAGATTAACAGGTGATAATTTAATTTGGGATAGTCAGAAAAACAGAGAAAATTTTGTCAAAATTTTTAAGAATTAAACTTAGTATATTTTGGAGTTTGGCATATATTAAAGTAATTTTGGTTAAAGGAATAATGAGTTAGCAAGTGGGGATCACGCGCCTCGGGTTTGAGGGCATGACGCCTTGTTCCTGATCTCAATTCTTAATCCTCTGGTGACAAAATCTTGGTGCCTAACAAGAAATCAAATCTTTACGTAAGCGTAGGACACTTATCTTTTACGAAATTTTAGAATTTTTTGACGTATATACAAATAACAAGAATAATAAAAGTGGCAGTTTCTATATTTATTTGGATTTAGTCTATCGGAATAGTTTTTCAATGGTCAGAACCGTTCACTAGTGGGCGTTAGGCCGTCAGAAGGGTAGTTAACGGTGGTGATCGGAATATAATGGTGTGCGTAGTGGTGAATGTGTGCGTACAGATCATGAAAATAAAAGTTCATTAATGGTGGTCACGGCTATGGGTGGTTGCAGCAATTTAAATTGTTCCAGGGTGGTCGACGGTGATCTTGGAGGTGGTGGTGGTGTTGTTGGTTGTGGTTGTGGTGGCCGGAGGTGGTTATGGTGGAGAAGAGAGAAACTGGAGAGAGAGAGAGGGCGTTTATCGAGAGAGAGGAGAGGAAAAATTGTGGATGATGGCAGCGAACGGCGGCAGGGGAGTTGCCGACGATGACGACGGTCGTGGACGGCAGCGTCAGGCGATGGCGGTGGTGGCTCCAGCGGCTGGTAACGTCAAATGGTGGTTGCGGTTTAGTGGTTTGCCGAATGGTTTTTTTGTGATATATATATATATATATATATATACACGTTCTTGATGGCAAAGATTTATAAAGCAATTATGCATGAGTCAGCATTTTGGACTGACACGTGGTGATACCTGTTAGTTTTTGATGGTATGCTGTATCATTTTAAAATTTTTAATGTAAAATTTTATGTTCAGAAAAATCTGAAAATTTTAATACAAATTTTTAATGTTAATTCGGGAATTTTCGAGTCGTCATAATTTTAATAACTTGTTCCTAACTATAAGTTTTTAATTTCCACGCTTATCGAATTTTAACAAATTTTATTAAAAAAAATTCCGATTAAATTTTTATTTATAAGGTTTTGTCAGGAATTACATTTTAAGAGTATCGGCTTTATATTTTTATAACAAATTGTCAAGTAATATATTATTCTAGGGTGCTTAACTAACTAGGATGAAAAATTATAGTTAACATGTGTCTTATTTTTATTAGTTGCTAAGGTCCGAGTTATTACAATATACCCCCCTTTAAAAATTTCATCCTCAAAATTTACGTACCTTTCTACTCGAAAAGGTATGAATACTTCTTTTGCATATGCTCTACTCGTTCCCATATGGTTTCTTCCCCTAAATGGCTTTGTCACAACATTTTTTACCAATAGAATGACTTTATTTTGTAAAACTTGTTCCTTTCTGTTTAGTATTTGTACTGACTCCTCTTCATACGTAAGGTCAAGCTTCAAGTCAACTAATTGCACTGTTAGCACATGAGAAGGATCTAGTATATACTTCTTTAACATCGAGACATAGAATACGTCATGTAATCTTGACAACTCCGGAGATAGGTCCAACTGATATGCTGTGTTGTAATTGTTTTAATGACCTCATATGGCCCAATGTAACGGGGACTCAACTTTCCTTTCTTCCCAAATCACTCACTTCCATGGCGATAACTTTAAGAACTCTGACTTCAAATTCCAGATTATGTCTCCAGTTATCTATATAACTCTTCTGCTTATCTTGAGACTGCTGTAATCTTTCTCAGATCAATTTTATCATGTCAGTGGTGATTTGTACAATTTCAAGGCCGAGTAGTTTTCTTTTTCTGGATTCCTCGATACGGATTCGGCTCTGACACTTCCTATCATACGATGCTTCGTAAAGGACCATTACTATAGTTGACTAGAAACTATTCTTATGTGCGAATTCAATCCTCGAAAAAATGTTCTACCTAACTTCCGACAATGTCTAGGACACATGCTCTAAGCATATCCTTCAAAGTTTGAACCGTCCTCTCTAATTGGCCATCAGTTTGTGGGTGAAAAACCGTGCTAAACTTCAACATAGTTTACAATGCCTCTTGTAAACTTGGACAGAATCTAGATGTAAAACAAAGATTCCCTATCTCATACTATCGAAACAGATATGCTAAGCAAACGAACAATCTCATCAACGTAAAGTCGTATGAACCGATTCATAGGAAATATCATCTTGATCGATAGATAGTGTGCCGACTTCGTTAATCTATCCACAATTACCTAGATAGCATCATTTTTCTTAGATGATCGTGATAAGCCAGTTACAAAATTCATGGCGATGTGTTCCCACTTTCACTCACATCTTTCTTCATTCCATTTCACCAGTATCTTTTCCTTAGATCTCTGTACTTCTTTGTGCTTCCAGGTGCATGGTGTATGTTGAATTATGAGCTTCATCTAAAATTCGGCTCCTTAACTATTTATTGTTCGGCACACATGGTCGATGACCACATCACAAGACATCATCTTGAACTTCAAACTCCGTCTTTCCTTTAGCAATTGTCTCAACTCTTGTCTTATCCACTTGACTGTCCGCTAATTGGGCTACTCGAATTTGGTCTAACAAGGTCGGTCTTATTTTAAGAGTTGCTAATAAGCCTCCATCTTTTCCTATTGTAAGGGCAATTCCGAGCGATCGCATTTCAGAAAACGCAGTATTTTGTACTGCCCGAAGGTACCCTATACTTCCTGATGACTTTCGACTTAGGACATTTGCTACCATGTTGGCCTTTCCTGGATGGTAATGAATCCTCATAGTTCTTAATTAATTCCTTCCACCTTTTTCTTTCTTAGGTTCAACTCCTTATGAATGAAGACGTACTTCAAACTTTGATGGTTGGTAAAGATTTCACAAGTGGCACCGTATAAATAGTGTCTTCATATTTTGAGAGCAAAAACAATTGTAGCCAGCTCCAGGTTATGTGTAGGGTAATTTTTCTCGTGAGGCTTTAGCTGTTTGGATACATATGCGATTACTTTCCCATGTTGCATCAAAACACAATTCAACCTTTAGTGTGACGCATCACTGTAGACTACAGAACTTTCACTGCGTGATGGGAGGGTGAGTATAGGGCTGTCACCCACTTAGACTTTAGTTCCTGAAAACTCCGTTTTCATTGGTCAGACCATTCAAACTTTACATTCTTCTGGGTTAACCGAGTAAAGGGTTTTGCAATTAAAGAGAAATCTCGAATAAATTTTCGATAATAACCAGCCATTCCCAAAAAACTACATATCTCTGTTACATTGGTTGATTTCATCCAATTTACTACAGTCTCAACTTTCACTGGATCCACTTGGATTCCGTCTCCAGATATAATATGTCCCAAAAACACCCCTCGATCCAACTAAAACTCACACTTAGTAAACTTTGCATACAATATGTGGTCTTTAAAGGTTTGCAAATAAATTCTCAAATGTTTCCTGTATTCCTCCTCACTTCGATAGTATACTAGAATCTTATTGATGAATAAGATTACGAATTTATTTGAAAAACTTCTAAACACTTGATTTATCACCTCCATAAACACCACAAGTTCATTAGCCAATTCAAATAGTATCACGACAATCTCATAGTATCCATATCAATTCTTAAAGGCGTCTCAAATACACCTGATTCCCTTATTCGAAATTGATAATATCCTAACTTTAGGTTGATCTTGGAGAATATTTTAGCTCCTTGTAGCTGATTGAACAAAATATCTATCTCACGTAAAGGGTACTTATTTCTAATAGTGGTTCTGCTCGGCTGATAATAATCGAAACCATCTTCTTGGAGTTTTATCATTCCTTCTCATAACAACACTAGTGCATTCTCAGAATAAAACACTTATCCAACTACTCTTTCACAGCTCCCTTCAATTTGTTATAACTTAGCAGGTGATACTCTAGAAAATGAAAATGATACAGGTGTCGTGCCTGGACATAGCTCAGAGGTAAACTTAACTTTTTGATCTTAAGATATATTCTTGGAAAGTCCTTTGGGAATATATTTTACAAAAGGCTGGAATCTCCCAAAAGTTTCCATCCTTTTCAACTCTATGTCAACTATATGTGTCAATAAATTCATGACAACTCCCTTTTTGTAATATTCTGAAAATTTTAACTGCTTATACAAAAATAAAATCCTTTTTTATCTCTCTGGGATACCCATTTCTAAATCTTTGTCTATTTAAAAATTGCTCTCTTTTCTAAGCAGTCTAACAACACATTAATCGATGACTTTCAAACCATTCCAAACATCAGGCCACAACCTATCATACCTAAAGGTGTCAAAACAACTAGCACGCCAATATCTCCTAATCTCAACGAACAGTTTTCTTTCACACTTCTTTCTACCACTTTCTTTCTTATTAGTATAATGATTATTATGATGCAGTTAAGATGTTCCACCGTTATGGTGTACACTGGTGTTATAAAAGATAAGCGATAGGAACAAACGTGTTGAATCTGAATCTAATAAAACATAAACACTTATATCAAAAAAATTAGAATACCTGCCACCACATCCAGTGTAGTTTATGCATTTTGTTTCATCATAGCCGACACTTGCTCTGAAATCCCTAGTTGTTCCATGGGTTTTTTTTCTTTGTTTTGTATGTGTTTCTATTAAATAATAGTACTGGTATCCTTGAATATATACACTGTATAGCCACATGTCCCGATTCACCGCAGTAGTAACAAAACTTACCAACTTTCAAGTAATTCTTCTTAAAATGATCAATGACCCCACACTTAAAACAAGCATAGGCTTTCATCTCCTTCGCATGCCCAGTCGCTCATCTACTCAATTGATTTCCATTGAATCTAGACTTCTTAACTACTAAGGCACCTCCGATCTAGCGCCTTTTAAGTTTTTCTTATCTTTCATTGCTCTCTTTTATCATTTTTCTCAACTCTCCTTCCCTTAATCAACTTCGTACAATTATTCATCTCAAGAGTCATCAATCTAGTCCGTTTTGCCTGCATTGCCATCCATCTCGCGTTTTGCTCCGTCAATCTTCTAATTGCCTTCAACATCCTAGCTATTGGATCAGGTTGGCTCATCAATTTGAGTAGTATTGATTCCATTTGTGTAGACACGTATCGTTGTACCTTGTTAAAATAACCCAGAATGAACGACACTCTATCCGGGTTCTTTATACTTCACCCTATTATGATATAGGTATGAATTAGGGTTCGATACTAGAATCCGTCTGAAAGGTATAAAGATAGGAATAAGCTACTAAATAGAAGGCTGAACAACACAAGGGTCACCTCCTCCAATCTGAAAACTTACTTAGACTTCCAATCAGGGACCTACGCCCGCGGAACGTATTTATCAAATGGACCTCAAAGCCAGTTAATCAGACGCTCGAAGGCAAAGATGTGATGTCCCATCCTCCGGTCACGTTAGGACATACATAAATATAGATAGGAGAATATTCTAACCATTCATTCATATTTACATTTCATAAATGTGAACTGAACCAAAAAGAGCAAAAGGTAAAAATCCAATTCTTCAGCTAGCATCATTGGGGTTCGCTGGCTCCTGCCACTCACTTCGTTCTTCGATTCCGTCTTTTTCTTCGGGGGCGACTTTCTCAAGGAACTCATCACACTCACCTGTGACACGAATGCCATGAGCTAAAGTCTAGAAGCAAATTTCCTAAATCGTCTAACAAACTCACAACAAAATATCTTACAATACATATCATATAATATCCAATACAATTTTAAGACCAAATAGACAGACAATTTATCATTTTTAACAGGACAAACACATATAGGAACAGTGGTGCGAGTGCGTGATACAGATGAATGCAATGCAATTGCCCAACCTGATTATAAATTAACCAATCAAATTTTGAGTAACATCATTACGTTCCCGTACGTTAAGCTCCCATACACCAACATTCCCGATCACGACGGTGTATAGCGGACGTTCGGCTCAAGACGTGGCACGGCTCAAGACATAACACAGCTCAGGACGTATATGACCCAAGGTCGATCATATCCAACACAATAATCAGAATGGCACCATTACGTTCCCGTACATTAAGTTCCCGTTCGTCAGCGTTCCCGATCACAGCAGTGTATAGCTGCTGTTCGGCTCAAGATGTGATACGGCTCAAGACGTTCATGGCCTGAAGGTAAATCAAGCTAACCTAATAATTTGAATGGCACTATTACGTTCCCGTACGTTAGGCTCCCGTACATCAGCGTTCCTGATCACTGCGGCATATAGCAGCAGTTCGACTTAAGACGTGATACGGCTCAGGACGTAACACGGCTCAGGACGCACATGGTCCAAAGTCTACATATCAATATAATAACCTGAATGGTACTACTACGTTCCCATACGTTAGGTTCCCGTTCATCAGCGTTTCCGATCACAGCGGCGTATAGTTACTGGTCAGTTCAAGACGTGATACGGCTTAGGACGTAACACGGCTCAAGATGTATATGTCCCATTATCAACACCCTCATCAACAAGGACTCTCTAATCATGATATTGTTCCAAATCCTCCATCCTTATTCTAAATTCTTTGGCCAATAATTTACGCACAAAACCCAACCCACAAGATGCCCCAAGTGCAACGCAATGATGCTTATGGTACAACAACTCACTAAAGCATAGAGTACAATCATGCGAAGCATAGCTACAATTTAAGCAGCATAGAATCGAACCATCGTCATGAGTTCATTCCATCAAAATTATCATTTTCATACACTAATTACTCACAAAATTTATGTAAGATTCACACACTCATGTCTCATAACTAACACACTATTCGAACACTTGGCCAATTTTAGATACAAGTTTAATTACTAGTTTTAAAGTTGCGACAACGTTTTGAAGTATTTAGAAATTGATTTAATTTCTAAAATTTTAACACCAATTAGAAAAAAAGGTTTTTTATAACTTTCATATTTATCACCAAGATTAGTTCTTAAAGTAAATTAGTCATTTATTTAATTTTACTAAAAACTCTTCAGCATTTTATGGAGAAAATCATAGAAATTAGGCCTCCTTTGGCCACGGTTCGGGGACATCAATTCAAGGGATCTAGGTCTGATTTTTGGTGAGGTTTTAGTTTAAGGTGTACCCTACAAGTGTCATGTTTTGTGCTAGGGCAAGTTGTTTGGAAAAAGTTTGAGATTTTAGCTAATTTATAAAAATGGTTCAGTCAGTCTAAAAAGGGTTTGTAGAATGTGATTTTAACAGAGAAATCTCAAAACATTTGGGGTATCATCCGAGGGTATTTTGGGCTTATTTTTGTTCAGTATTTATTTTAATATGTTATCTACATTTCTCATGTTTACCACTTTTAGATTTGGCTTCTAAAAAGATGGGTTTTGGGTCTCACAAAAATGTGTGACAGAGAAGTCTGTCAGTCACTAAACCTCAACAGTGACTTTGGGAAGGCTTTTGACCTATCAAGACTTCATATGGTTGGCTCATTGTTGGTGGACAGAAAGATAAATGCATTATCTACAAATTTCATGTTTCGACCTAAGCTCGGTTCTCACTCTAATTTAGGGTTTTTAGGTTTGAAACTCAGAGTGGTCGAGATCTGACACTCTTTGACAAAAATAAAATATCTGGAGTTCTACCCAACGAAATCACCTCAAACAAATTTTTTATAAAAGATAACTCAAAAGGTTAAATCTGGACACAAAAAACAGTTAAAGATAATTTTTCTACAATTAGTTATGATATTTTAAAATTAGTGGCAGAAAGTAGGTAAGCCCAGAAAATTAGGTTACCTAAGGTTTTAGTTGCTTAGCTCATGCGGTGTCCATTTTTGTTGTGGTTTCTTTGCATTAATATTATAAACTCGCATAAACTAAAACTCCAGAACATATTTAGGCCATAAAACTAAAAAATATAAACATGCAAGCACATGCAAAGCATAATTATACATAAACAGTCCAATAACTATTCTACAACGCCTTTTTGGGTTATTTCTTGTTTCTTATTTTTAGGGTTCATTATAGAGATGGATTGAAGGAGAATATCATAGGGTTTTAGAGAGTTTACTTACTTGTTTTAATGCTCTAAAGGTTGAAGAATGGTGGGCTTGACTTTGTAGCTCACTCCTTGAACCTCCTAGCTTATTCCTTCCTTCTTCTCTCCCTCTTTCTTCTTCTTTTCCTCTCAACACTTGAAGAACACACAAAGCTCACAAAATCTAGTATTCTCTCTCTAGTATGGCTGAAATACATGAAGGAGATGGGGTGTGTTTGGCCTTTGTCTTATAGGAGAAGAGAGGGTGGTGGATTAATTATGAATGTAAGTATTTTTTTAAATTTTCTTGGTTTTGATTGGTTGCATGAGAGGTGGAGAGATTTTTTAGAAATTTGAAATCTAGAAATTTGCAAAACAATCAGTGGGAATTCGGTTGGGGTGTGTTTGGGTGGTTTAAAGTGCTTTATTTTGCTTTAATTGCTTATTTTGTGGTGTTTTAGCACTATATTATTCAAGAAAGTATTTTTAAAATTAATTTGATGTATCTTTTTGGTATTCTAACTTACTAAAATAAATTATTTTAGTGTTATTATTATTATCATAATTTATAAAAATGTTGACAACAATTAATTGTTTAAATGTAGACAATTAAGCTACTTTAAGTTATTTTGACTAGATTTAACTTTTTGACTTATTTAAGTGTGTAAGAATTTTAATAATAATTTGTTTGTCTTGGTATATAATATTATATTATTATGTATATTACTTGTATAAAAAGTCTTGGGTCATAATAATACTTAATTTATATAACTTTTTCTTATTTTTGAGCTTAAAAATTGCAAAAAGTCACTTTTTTGGGCACAAACTCCAATGCGGCCGGCCACTAAGGGAATTTTTGTCATTTTTTGATGTTATTTTGTCTTTTGTTACTTAATTGTATTTAAATATCTGATTTAGGGTGTTCATGTGTCAAATTTTAGATTTTTAAGACTTTTTGTTGTACCGGGAGCAAAATGATCATTTTACCCTAATTATGAGAATTTTTGATTTCTAATCTAAGATTTCATGTTATTTACTTAATTTCAGATATTATGAGTCATCTCTAAGTATTAGGATTTTGCCTCTGAGCATTTGATATCTTTAGGGTTTCTAGATCGAATTAGGGTTTTCAGGCCGAGTTAGGGTTTTCGATCATTTAGTGACTTAAGATTTTATTGGCTTATCGTCGCTAATACTAGGGTTTGGGCTAGATCACTACACGGGTCGTTACAAGTTGGGTTCTTACAACCAGGATCCGACCTGGGATGTTACAAGTAAATTCTCTCTCCCACTTAGATTTTTAAAATATTTTTGAGAGTTATAAAAATTTATCTAATTAAATAAATTTATTAATTTCAAAAATCACACTATCTGAAAGAGTCCAGAACTTCTTTTCGTTTACACGATTCCAAAGATTCTAATTCGCCAAACCATCTTTTCGTGTTTTAATGGGTAACAAATAAAATTCGATTAATGCACAATTTTTTCATCAGCTTTTCAGCTAATATAGTTATTAAAGACAATCAATTATTTTCTTTTAGTTACACATGTTTTGAAAAATAATAATTTATTTAGATTAAATATTTTTTTATTTAATTAATTTAAAATTCAGAATTAATTTCTACGTTTTTTCAAGATATTCGATTTAATAAAGTATCATCTTAAACGTGATATTTTGTGAAAAATAAAATATCTCAAGTTTTTCCATTAAATTAAAAAATAATTAAAAAAACTTATTTTTATTTTTCTTTACAAAATATTTAATTAAAACTAAATTTTTTAAATTAATTAAATTAACCAAAAAATATAAAAGAGATATACATCATCTACGCAGTTCATAAGAACTCAAATACAAGATATGTATATATCCCGATTTTATGATCGAATAGAAACTCTGATGAGTTTCAGTCTCCTATTTTGTAGATAAGCTGTAAGAGTTTCAATCCGTTGAAACAACTGGTTGTCGGTATCCAGATAGCATCAAGAGCCTCTAATTTGCAGTGATATACAAATTTATCACATTACGATCAAAACATATTAGAAAAGTCGAGCCAAATAGCGCAGACCAACCACCACCACTATCGGCCACCACCACCGCCGACGCTGGCCATGTCGCCAACTTCAGGCAGCTTTTGCCGCCACTCCCGAGCTCTGTTTTCAACGCCCATTTTTCTAAAAAATAACTCTTGAAAAATACTATTTTTCTCTTAAAAAATCAAAACAAAATAACCCAAAAAATAGCTTTCGATAAGCCTCGAATCAGCCTGCCGCTGCCCCTAGCGCCGTCGCCTACTGTCTGCCGGCCATTTGGGCTTTTTCTGTGGTGTTTTTGGATATTGTTTTTTTCTAAAAAATAGCACTAATATCCAGAGATATGTTGTTTCGAAGAACACCTTGAAAATAGTCCCGAAAGAGCTCCAAAAACAGCCCTAAACTGCCTATGCTGCCACCGCCCATGGCCGCTGCCCGTGCCACTTTTTCTTCTACTATTTTGACCCAATTTTTTCATGGTTTCTAGAAAATATTTTAAGGTATATTTATTACTATTATATGCTTAAAAACCTGCTCAAAAAAACTATCCCAAAATTGTCTTGAAAAATTATCAAAATTGGCCTCGAACTATCGCCGGCAAAACTGCCGGTGGTGACTATTTTTATTGATTTTTTAAGGTTGTTTTTGGACTTATTTTGCTGCTGTTTTTAATAGATAAAACCTAAAGAAACTTACCGAAAAAAGTTATTTTATAACTGTTGAAAAATTTATCGCGATCCGTGGCCTGTAAAACCCGAAACTACCGCCGGTGCTGCCGTCTGTTCTTCGTATTCTTGGATATTCAACCAGTTCTTAAATATTCTAAACTAATATTTAAAAAATTTTACATCGAAAAAACCTATATCCCGTAGGCTCACATTCGATCGGAAAAAAACTTAAACTATCATGATCAATTCTCGTGATTAAAAAAAATTATAATCATCATCTAAATCATTCAATCAAACATGAATAAAAAAAATAATCATAAAATCGAGATTAGAATGCCTGCAAAATAAATTTAGCACAGTTCTAAATCTAACCGGCCCCTTGATAAATTGTAAACAAAAAATAAAACGGCTCTGATACCAATTATTGGAGGCAAACTGCTAAGATCATTGATTTGTAAATAATTTTTTTAAAAAAATAAACTAGATGGGTAATCGATGAAACAGGCTCTAGATAAAAACTTTTTGATGTCGGACAATCAAAAATAAAACCCGTGCCACCACAATTAATTCAGATGAATACCTTTTGGTCGATTCTTCAACTACGAATTTTGATTTC
Organism: Heliamphora pulchella; assembly: GCA_032270985.1. Lineage (NCBI taxonomy): Eukaryota > Viridiplantae > Streptophyta > Magnoliopsida > Ericales > Sarraceniaceae > Heliamphora > Heliamphora pulchella. The sequence goes on along the minus strand of JAULJZ010209172.1, from coordinate 748 downwards.
CCGAGTTGAAACTCCAATCAGACCTTCTACTGTATTCCCAATACGATTCTCAAACGTAGTGTGTACTACGATCCTTCGAGAACTGGTACCGGTAGAACGTGAACAACCTTAGTCTTAAAAGACAATTTTAGTCTTAAAAGATAACTTATGAATTTAGTTCAGCCTAGCTAGATATTTATAGGGCTACAATAGGGACCTGTGGAGTAATTATGACATAGACTTCTAGTATAACCCAAATACCCATGTAGTAGTTTCTGTAAATATACAAATCTCACAGCGATTTCTATAATTATGAAAATCTTGTAGCAGTTTCTGTAATTTTCATAAAATACTAAATTACAGTTTACACCGCTAAAGAACTGTAATTGCACTCTAAGTCATAATCTCAAGACTATCTTACATTAAGCTCTTATTATTAAATGCTTAACTCATCTCCCCATGTTAAAATTCCTGATATCCACTAATTAAATTTAATTAATGACAATTTAATTTAATTTAATTAGCATTTTTAAATTCTTTAAGTTCTTCCACTTAACTTATCTGACCGCCGGATAATTAAATCCACATATAGGATTTGACCCGGTCAAAACTTATAAGCTTCCTTAAGGGGTATCGTCAATCTCAATCTATCAAAATGTTAATAATTAATATTTACCATATAATTAATATTACTATCCAACTCACCGGGAATATAAACCCATATAAGATCGCACCCTCTAATGAATCAAAATAACGAATATTAAATATA
>JAULJZ010209161.1:0-18807 GCA_032270985.1 Heliamphora pulchella | reverse complement strand
TAGATCAACAAAAGGTATTCTTCTAAATTAACTTTGGTTGCACGAGTTTTATTTTGATCGTTCGTCATCAAAAGTTTAATCTGGAGCCCGTTTCGGCGTTTACCTGCCCAATTAATTTTTTTTTTTGAAAATCATTTTCAAAAACAATGATCTTGGCAGTATTGCCTACAAAACTGGGATCCTATCCCGTTGGTTCTTGCCGAGACGCTGCTTGGGCTTGATGCAGTCTACACTAAGGGTGCCCCCTATTTTGTCGGTAGTGCACTCCTGCTACAGGTAGCCTCTCAACTTTCTTTTTTCGTATTTCTCTCAGATTTTCCTACTCAGCTCCCCATTTTTTTGTTTTCTCTTATTTTTCCCGCTCAGCTCTTCTTTTCTTTGTTTCTCTCAGGTCTGGCTAATGGAGAAGGTGAATCTGCTAAAGAAGCCCATGTCTAATATTTACACCGTGAAATCCTTCACTCGTCATCAGGTTTATCGCATGTGCTCTGCTGAGACTACTTGGCGGGATTACCTGAGTTCTCTTATCGGAGAATATATCTCCTGGCTATGCCCTTGGCTAAAGATATCTTCCATGACTACTGCGATTGTGGGCCATTAGGGGGTTCTATTGGTAAGCTTGAGGCTAGCCATCTTCTATCATCCTTATCGAATTCTTCACCAGCTTGGGCATACCCAGATCTGCCGCGAGACTATTGTGAGTCATCTGTACAGTTCTCCTTATTAGGCCCCCTTTTTGTGTCAGTACCAGCTGGCTTGGTCTTCTTAACAGAGGATACCATTTGGCGGAAATTTTGACAGCGAGTTATCTGCGAGTTACTAGACTTGGCTGCAAGCAGAGATAGAGCGCAAAGTAGGACATGAAAGGAATGAAAAGAGAAGGAGGACTTGATTTTGCTTTGCTGTATTGGAAACTCATTAATGAAAGTTTCTCCACTTCTTGGTTTATAGTGACTTTTAGATTTTTGTTCTTTACAACATAGTCATTTTATTAGAAAAACTTAAAACAAGTTTTTACATTAATCCTGCTACTTGAAACATGGTTACAAAGAAGAGCTCCGAACAAAGGTTTGGACCGAACTTCTGACAGAAACTGTCTACGTATCCCGAAGAAGGGAATCAGGCTATAACGTAGTTCGAGGCTTGGGTTACTCTCGAGTATTGATGCTCTCCTTTTGTGGGTTTTCCCTCAAGGGTAGAACCTTTTGAACTAGTCTGAGTTGATGAGTGTAGAGAAAATATTTCTGTCCAAATTCATAAGATGGCAGCGCTTCCTGACATTAAGGTCTTGATGAGATAGGGTTTGGCCCAATTAGGTTTGAACTTGCCCCTTGGATCAAAGATTGGAGCTCTGATTTCTTTGAGGACTAAGTCACATTCCTTCAAGTTTCGAGACTTAACCTTCTTGTTAAATGCCCAAGCTATTCTTCTCTGATATCCTTGAATATAAAACAGGGCTCTAAGCCTCCTTTCGTCAAACAAGAGCAACTCATTGAATTTGTCCCTCTGCCACTCTGACTCCATTATTCTTAGAGACGGGATTTCCAATTCTATAGGCAGAATTGCTTCCATTCCATAGACCAAAGCATAGGGCATTGCTTTAGTAGAAGTTTTAATCAATGTTCGATATCCCCAAAGCACAAATGGAAACTTTTTCGGCCAATCCTTGCTTCGAATTAATCAATTGCCACGAGAATAAACTTGTGCACATTCGTTGCCTTAGGTGTAACCTTCCCTATTACGTCGATTCCCCAAACTAAGAATGGCTAGGAAGAGGTTATGTTATAAAGCTGAGACGGCGGTACATGCATTAGGTTTGTGTGGATCTGGCATTTTTTGCACCATTGGATGAACTGATGGCAGTCTGCTTCCATGGTCGTCTAGAAATATCCTTGACGCAGGATCTTCATAGCCAGCATCATCCCACTCATGTGAGGTCTGCAAACTCCTCTATGAATTTCTCTCATCACCTCGCATCCCTCTTCCGTGTCGACACAAAGCTTATTGACTCCTAAATTTTCTTTTTTGTACAGTTTTTCTCCGTACATCACAAACCGTGCGACGAGTCTCCTGATAGCTCTCTGGTCCTTTTTACTGGCTCGGCTCGAATACTCTCCCTTCTCGATAAAATTTCAAATGTCGTGATATCATGGTAGCCTGTCATTGGCTTCTAGGGTAATAGCGACGTTGCTGATCGCAGGCGCATCTTTTTATCGAATTTAGAAAGGCCTCATTCTTATCCCGGGTGGTATGTCTATCATTGATGCTAGAGTGGCCAAGGCATCATTGATGCCAGAGTGGCCAAGGCATCGGCAAACTTGTTCTGTAGTCTCGGGACATGAGTAAACACCACGCTTTCAAAATAGGGAATCATTGCCTCAAGCTCTCAATGATACTGAACCAGCCTTTCTTCTTTAACTTTCCATTCTCCTTTTGCCTGGAACACGACGAAAGCTGAGTTTACCATGGCATCCAACTTTTTTGCCCCTAGTTCTAAGGCGACTTTCAATTCGGCTATGCATGCTTCGTACTCGTCCAGATTGTTAGTGACTTCAAAACTCAACTTAAAAGCCAAAGGAATATGAGAATCATCGGGAGTGATAAGGAGTATCCCTATCCCATATCCATATTGGTTTGAGGCTCCATCGAAATAGAGGGTCCACAGATCCTTCTCAGTCTTCAGCACTTGCTCATTAGAAAACTCAAACTCAGGCTCTTCTTCTCTGTTGATAGGGTGGTTGGCCAAGAACTCTGTAATGGCTCTCCTTTTTAATGATTTTCTCATGACATACTGCAAATTAAACTCGACTAGTATCAGCAACCACCGGGCCAACTTTCTTGTCAATGTTGGCTTTTCAAATAGGTATTTGAGCGGGTCCATCCTTGAGATTAGAACAACTCGGTATGCTAGTATGTAATGGCGTAACTTCCTGGATGCCCATACCAACGCCCAACAAGTTTTTTTCCAAAGGTGTATACCGTTGTTCGCATTCGGTCATCTTCTTACTCAAGTAATAGACAGCTCTTTCTGCCTTGGCTTCGTCTTCATGTGCAAGCATATACCCCATTACTGAATCAGTCACTGATAGATATAGTATGGGATTGCCAGTTCTAGTGCCGAAAAAATTGGAGGATTTTACAAATAGTTCATTATGGCATTTAAGGCGTCTTGACATTGCGGATCCCACTAAAACTTGGTCCCTTTCTTTAAAAGCCAAAATAGAGGTTCACAAGTAGTGGTCAGTTTGGCGATAAATCGGCTGACGAACTGAACCTTTCCCAAGAAGCTTCTTACATCCTTCTCAGTCTTCGGGGGAGGTATTTAGAGAATGGTATTGGTCTTTGATGGGTCCACTTCTATGCCTCGTTGTGTGATCATGAATTCGAGTATCTTCCTTGCTATAACTCCAAAGGTACACTTCTATGGGTTCAAGCGCATTCAGTACTTTTTGATCTGCTCGAAAAAAAATTTTAGTGCGACGACGTGTCCTTCTCGGGTTTTGGACTTCACGGTCATATCGTCCACATACACTTCTACCTCCTTGTGTATCATGTCGTACAGTAACGTGACTGCAGCTCTTTGGTAGGTTGCTCACACGTTCTTCAGTTAGAACGGCATGATTCTATAATAGTAGGTACCCCAAGGCATTGTAAAGGTAGTTCTCTCTCGGTCTTTCGGATCCATCAGAATATGGTTATACCCTAAAAATTCATCCATAAAAGGTAAGAGCACGTTCTTAGCGGTGTTGTCTACCAATACGTCTATGTGGGGGGAAGGAAAGTCATCCTTCGAACTAGTCCTGTTGAGATCTCAAAAGTCGACACATACCCGGATCCTTCCATCCTTGTTTGGTACCGGAACGATATGAGCGACCCATTTCGGGTACTCCGTGACCATGAAGAATCCGGCGTCTATCTATTTGGTAACTTCTTCCTTGATCTTGAGCGCCTAATCTAGCCTAATCCTTCTGAGCTTCTGCTTGACGGGTTTGGCAGCGAAAAAAAGGGGAATTTGATGTTAAACGATGTCAAGGTCTATGCCAGGCATATCTTCGTAGGATCACACAAAAACATCTTTAAATTCTTTTAATAAAAAGATTAATTGTTTACATTTATCTAAAGGCAGTGTAAAACCAACCTGAACCATTTGTAGATCTTTTTCATTATTAAGGTTTATTAAAATAGTTTCTTCAATTATAAGTTTAGCTCGTATTTCTTCTTTCTTTTCGATTAAAAATTTTAATTCTTGGGGGATAACCTCCTCGAATTTATTAAAATCTTCGAAATCAAGACAAAATATTTATGACACAGTAAAGTAAGAGAAATTCGATTTCATTTCATTGATATCAAAAGAGGTTACAACCTGAGACTCGAGACAAAAGTTGCTCGGGATGCTAACAAATGCATTCCTGGCGGACTCATTGTAACAAGCACTGTCCACAAACTTGGTGAAAGCAATTTCAACAGACTCAGACTCCAACCCACTTGTTATATCATGCATAAGAAAAAACTCAAAAAACTTACTTTTTCATTTTAGCAGCATCCATGATACGTGGGGTGTGATTCGCAAGAACATCAGCTTCCATCATAAGCATGTCCTTGTCTTCATAATCGCCTATACGCACCCGGACCATCTCTTCATCGAAGAAAGAACTCAAATCTTCTTCTTCACAAAGATCTGCCCAATCTGTTTGTATCTTTCCGATGAAACCCATCTGCCAAATCTTTGCCTCTCCCTCATCATCGGACAACTAATGCCTGAAAAAGAACTTCAACCTTGACAGCTTCTTATTGGTCTTCTCATCTATCCCTGGTTCGAGGAACCCACAGTAAAGGGAATCGTCCATTTCTTTGAAAAAACGGCCATTCAGCGTCGGCCCATACTTCCCCATGCTTAGTTTTTCCAGTTCTGGCTTGTATCCTAGTTCGTATACATTGCGATTATAGTTCACAGGGACTGGTTCTGAAATCCCTTGCAGATGGTTTCCTAATCCCATGCTTGGAAATAGGACAATTCCTTCATCATAGCTATGACCTTTAGATTCACATAGCTCCCTTCATCATTCATCAGAACTCGTACGGCCTTGGTTTCGTGAAAGTTAAACCCGTTTAGCAAGAAATCCTCCTCTCCGTGTTAGATCTCAAGAAGAGGGGTAGCATCACTAATCAGAGTGGTTAAGCTAGTTTCACCCAGTATAGTGATAGTTACTCCATCTTTGATTAACTTTACTTTTTGGTGTAGGGTGGACAGGATTTCTCTAATCGATGGATCGTGTAGCCATAGCCTTCCTAGTAGTAGATTGAATGATGCTGGAACATTAAGAACATGAAACTCCACTTCACTCTCCAAAGCTCCCACTGTTACAGCGAAAGTCACCAATATCAAGACATCTCTTTGCGTGTTATCATATGCTTGTACCCCCTGTGCACTCGGCTTAAAGTCTTGCGTCTTCAATCCTAGGCAGTAAGTAGTTCGCAACGGGCATGCATTGAGAGAGGAACCGTTGTCGACCAAAACAATCAGTACCCATTTTCCTAGACATTTGAAGGTTAAATACAACGGCTTATTGTGGGATGGCCCTTCTACTGGAAAGTCCCTATCACTAAAGGCGATAATACTGGACTGCTTCTCGGGTATAAGCATTCTAACCAGTTGATCAAGAGATACGTCAATCGGGATGTCCACACTGTTTAAAGCCTTCAAGATGGCCTATCGGTGCCTGTGAGATGCCACAAGTAACCCCTAGATGCTTACATTGGCTTACATTTTCTTAAGATGCTTCGAGACTACATCCTCTTCTTCATTGGTCTGCTTTTCTGTTTGCTTCCTTGGCTCTTCTGTGCACCTACTTGGTTGCCCCTTCTCTAGCTGTGCGGGCTAATAATGGCGCTCGCTCCTTGTCAGATGCTCCATCTGCTCTTCGGGCCCCCATAGTCTTTCAAACTGGTTAACCACTTCCCAAATCTCGATCACCAGACACCCTTTATCTTGGAAGGCCTAGAAATTATCTGTGCTAGCTTTCTCTCTATTGTCTCCTTCATTTTCCTAGAAATCTTCCTCAATTCCCATTATATTTTGCGAAAACCAATAAGACTCTTCGTCGTTATTGGCCTCTAGCTCAAAAAGTTGTGGCAGTGATACCTCGGCAAATGGATCTTCATAATCATATAGTGGAGGAGGGCCCCAAAGTTCCCACAGGCCTCCATGGTCACGCGATTCTTCGATTATCGGGTACCATTTTGGCACATCCTCTCTTTCATCGTATTCTATATCCATGAATTCCTGCTCTATCTCTTCTCACTCCCACATGTCTTTCTCTTCTTGGTAATTCCATTCGAGAGAACATAAGATAGGTCCCTTGGATAGAGGTGTCCTCGATTTTGGCTCCTGAAGAGGAACAATGTATACAGAAGGATCAAATGCAAGATTTGTGGTTCCCAACAAATTCACTTGGGGTGAATTTTCCTCTTTCGCTCTTCGCTCCTTCTTCTCGGCTTCCGTACTGACTAGTGAATTTTTTTCCTACTTACTCTCACTGTCAACGTCCTTCCCCTTTGAGGATTCTCCTATTTCTGATACTATTTTTCCTGTTTCTTCTATTCCAAAACTTGGGTTGGATTCCCTGTACCAAACTTCCCCTCGATGCCAAGCTGTATCATTGCTCGGGATGGTCGGGACATGCCACTTGATGTCAATTCCTACTTCTTCTAAATCATCTAATGCCTCAAGGCGAGCTAGATCTTTCCACAGTCGTCTAATTTCTTTGTATTCCTCATCATTACTGTTGACATGGGGAGGAACTTCCTCCTCGTGGACAATAAAGATTGGGAAATTACCGAAACTATCATCTATCAGATCCTGAATAAGGTCGTCAAGCAGTAGTACTTATGGACCGGACGGCGAAACTGTAATTGGCTTTGCTTCTGTTGCAGAAACTATAAATTTCGTGGGATCAAATCCTTCCGATTCTCTTTTAACGGCGTTCACATTATGCTGGTTCACATGATTCGACAGAGGGTTGGTGGTAACATTCGATTTTTGAGCAACAATCGATGAAGGAATCACCTTGTTATCTATCAAGTCCAGCATCTCATGCCGTAGCCTCATGCAATTGTTGGTTAAATAACCATGCCCTTGGTGGAAGACACAATACTGGGTAGGATTATATCTAGGTGGCAAAGGATTTAGAGGCGGGGTTGGCTCCAAACGCTTTAGGAGACCCCTTTTAATCAGACGGCTCAAGATGGATGTTAACGGCACAGTGAGTTGGGTGAAGGTTCTCTTTTGGTTTTAGGAAGGATTTTAAGTAGCTGGCTGAGCAGATGGGCTAGCCTGATTCGGGTTGGGATTCTACAAGTTTACTTCATAACTTCGGCTCACGACATTGGTGGCATTGCTCTGATTATTGGCATATGGCTTCTGAATTGTTCTTTGACTCGGTTCTCCCTTCTCAATATCCCCAGACAACAGTATGTCTTCTATCTGTACCCCAGCATTGAAGACCTGCACAAATGTCATCAACGACTGTATGATCAGAAACTTATGGAACTGTGGCTGTAAGTTCTTCACCACCATTCTCACTTGTTCCTTCTCAGTGGGTTGATTTGTCATCTTGACTGCCTTAGCCCTTCATCGGGTCAGAAAATCAACAAAAGATTCTTTGGCCTCCTGTCGGGTGATCTCGAGTTCCCGAGTGGTGACATCGAGCTGGATGTTTTAGTTGTACTGATTGACAAAGGCAGTAACAATGTCCTCTCACGTTCTTGTCTTTGCAGTATCTAATGACATAAACTATTTCTGAGTGGCTTCTGACAAAGATCGCTAGAAAAGCTAGGCTTTCAACTTGTAATACCCATCGGTGACAGAGTTTCCACGTACATTCTCAATTGGATTTTCAGGTCCCTGGTCTCGTCAAATTTCTCGATATTGAGCATTTTAAATTTCTCGGGCAGCTTAGCATCGGGGAATAAGCAGAGTCCTTCGATATCTAGTATATAGTCCTCAATTCTTCGGGCTTTTCTCAAAATCTTCTCCAACTTGTTGACCTTATCAGACAAGATCGACTCCTTAGGGGCTAGGATTTCTGGGATTTCTGGTCAGATGGGCTATACAACTGCTAGTTGGGCTTTCTCAGGTCCCACATTATCATCCCAAATGTTATCTCCTATACCATCCTCGAGGTCATTCGAAACAACCACATTAAGATCTGGAACCTGGGTCAGTAAAGTTTGGATTTAAGCCTGACACGGAGTCTGGATCCTGGCCTAATTTGTTACATTAGTACTGACTCCTTTAACAATCCGTTGCAATTCTAGAATTTCCCTCATCATATCAACCATAGTCAGTTTAGGTCTGCCATTGGCAATCTCAACTGATTGGTACATCTGAGTCTTTTAGTCGGAGATCGGGCCCAAATGTGTATAAGTTCTCCTCTTCTCGGCGCTATTATCCCAGGTCTCTGAACTGAAAGGCCTCACATAAAATCGGAAGACTTGTTAGCCGGGCTTAAACTCAAAACAACTCACCCTCAACGACGAACCAGAAAGATGAAAACTAATCCTAATTGAGGTGCTAACTATACAAATAAAAGCATCCATAAAAAGAAAACCACATAACCCTAAAAGATTTATTGATCCTAAAAGAATGGATTCTAGGAAACTATATGCACACGAGAAGCCTAGTAGGTCTTCACTCAGTGCACCTTTTGAATAGAGTCAAGGGTATACCTTCCAATGCCAGGAATGGTGCAAGGCATGGTTAAATGATACGCAATAACTCTTTTTACCACATCTATGGAAGCATGTGGCCAGAAAGCTTGCTGGCTTCCCTGACATAGCCTCAAGACAGTAAACTGACCGAGGTATCAGATAGGCAGAGCGAGGGTTTGAGAACTAAGTACAAAAATATGCAAATGCAAATGTGAATATCGATGAAAAGTTTACAACATGAACTGTTGACATTTCAAGTTTAGTCCTCTTGTGATTTTTCTTTTGAAAAACCAATCCCTAGTGGAGTCGCCAGAAAAAAGCTACGGATGTTTTTTTTTTCTTTTTTTTTGGTGAAGAGGAATGCACCGAATATCTGTTGTTCTTAGAAAAATATTCTTTTCTTTTCAAATAAGAAAATCCAAGATATTTGAGCATCCTTTTTAAAAAAATAGAGTCGCCACTTAATTTTTGAGAAAAATCAAGAAAAACAAAAGAAGGTTGCTGATTTTTTAGAAACAGAACTAGAGAAAAAGAATATCCGGAGGCTAGGGTACGGAAAGGGAAGGTGCTAGACACCATTTTCGCTCAATCGTGAGGTTGGCCTCTACTTTGTCAATATTGGCTTCCGTTGTAAACTTTATAAAGGTAGCATAAACAGAATAGGGGGATTAAAGAGAGTTCAAACAAAAGCAATCAATGAAACAAAATCCTAACTATGATTCCTAGGGTCATGCAACTTGGTTGTTATTTTTAGATATGCAACACGTATCGTTTGAATAAAGCAAAGTGAAAAACATGCAAATAAGCGATAAAAGAACAAATAAAGGTTTAAAGGTCATGCAACAAAATTTATGTCCTTAACATGCTATAAACAGGATGTACAAAATAACAGAAGAGATTTAAATATCATATTTAAATTACTGAACATGCACAAAACTCATAGCCGTAGCAACAAATACTGTGGCTATGACAAAAATGGTCACAAAACAGGTGGTTGTGACAAAAATAGGGTCACCGCATAGAATAAACTAAAAAAAGTTCATAGCCGTGACAAATAAAAGTCACGGCCATGATTTTTAAGGGTATGAAAAGGGTATACATATTGTACAATGCTTAAAATAGGCTCAAAAGAATAGGATATATAGGACAAAGACCATGACCTATTAATATTAGGTTAGATATGCCATCCTTCACTCTGTATACGAACAAAGATTCTGAAACAGAATGTATAAGATATCAACTATGAACATCAAAATGCTTAAGACACCTTTTCATGTTACTAGCCTCATAAAACCTCACGGTCGTAGCCAAAGGATGTCGCAGTTGTAACAACGAAAGAAGAAAAACACACGGCCGTCGTGTTTGCATAACCTTAGAACATGCAGATATGAAGGTGTATAAAATGGAGACCATAACCTATATGGTCTAGGCCAAATCTGTCATTCATTACCCAACAGAAAGATAAACAGAGATACAAAAAGAAGAAAAAGTACACAGCCGTAACAACATGACGTTACGGCCATGAATATAAAGAGGCATAAATGTACCAGCTCTTATAAAAAGTACACAGCCGTAACTGTGGGGGTTTAACAAAACATACGGCCGTGATATTATAAGCTCACGGCCGTCATGTTCTAGAACCTCAGAAAGTTTTTAATGTGTTCAGTGTACTTGTGAGCATCAAAACAAAATGTAAATAAATGTAAATATACGAAACAGAGGGCTATGAATATACTGTTAGTAATGAAAAACATGGAGGAAATAAATGTTACATTGAAATGAATGATAAATAAGCAATAAAACATTGAAAACTTTATCCACGACACCCACAGAGGAAGAAGATGAGGGTTTAAGAAGAGTCGTGGTATCCTAAGGTTACCTCGTGTGAATATCTACCTCGAATGGCCCCTCGGTGGTGAGTATCTGATACCTCCAAACCAATATATGTGCTCTAAGAACTCCTCTGAGGCAAGCAAGAACGCGAACGAGGCTTTGGAAGTATAGGATGGATGAGAGAATATCGAATGGAAAAATATTTTGCCAGAGTTTGGGCCTCCAAGTGTTTTTCTCTTCTGGTTCTTGAAAAATGATGCATATTTATAGACAAGACGAGCAACACAGACCCCTTATGGGATGCTATCACTTGTCCAAAAGGGATAACAATGACGACTGCTACCTTTTTGCTTTTGTACAGTGTAGGCCGCTATATTTATGTTGGTGAAAAGGACAATTGCAACTTTCAAAAGTCGCGACCTAGATAAAAAAGCGATAGCCGTGACAAAGAAAGTCACGGCTTGGTTTAGAGTTTTCAAAAAAGTTACGGCCGTGTACGGCCGTGAAAGTAAGGACACGGCCTATTCTAGGATTTTCAAAAAGATGGTGGCCATGTGGATGGGAATGTCACAACCTGAAGGATTTTTTTTAAGGTTTTGGGGTTTTGAGCTATATTCATGATTTTGCTTGCTTTGGAGTATTTTTTAGCATGATTCTCATACTTTCGTCATTGGAGTGCATTTGAGATAGGTGCCTAAGATTCGGCTTGGTCAAATTAGGGTGTCTACAGCAGCATACCACTCCAACACATTGGAGGAACCCCTGAAGTCGTGTACAGATGCTCCCCTAAACAATCAGAAAACATGGATCAGTAAACCAAAATCAACGATAAACTTTTGCAAATGTCACGATAATACGAGTTTATCAATGTTGGGGCATGACAGTTAAAGCAAATGCACAAATCATCAATCCATAACTTTCAAAATGAAAACTCTCCGTAAACATGCAAAACAAAAATCTCTAAAGATTGATGAAAGTGTTTGAAACTTTTAAACCAAAACAAATGGATCAATTCTTGAAATCTTCTTTTAGAAGCATGAATTCAAAACCTCATATAACCCACTTTACATCTAACGAATTCTATGCGAGATAACCCAAACAGATAATTTGATCAAACAACAAAGCATAATCATCACTCCCATGCCAGGTAACCACACTATTCAAACTCAAATCTAAACTCCATTTTTGTTTGGTTCAACGAACAATTTAAACCTAATATGTTTCAATTCAGTATCAACTTTCGTTCAAATCTCGATTCATTTTCCGTTTAAACCAAATCCCAACTCGACTCTACATGATCAATTCAAAACTCAAATAATTTTGAAAATGCTCCAAAAACTATTCAATTCAATCCAATTCATTTCAAATTCGTTTTCGATCCTAAAATTGATCCACTCTAAACTAGTTCAAATTCAGAAACCAAAACCCAATTTAGAGATATTCGATTTAGTTAATTTAACTACGTTGCTTCAAAATTAACGAAAAATCCACAAAAGTTCAACTGTAATTCAATTTTAAATTCAATTTCAGACTCAAACTCATTTCTAACTATACTTTTAAAAAAATGGACTCAATCCAGGATGTAACTTTATATTCAAATTCGGTTTCAATTCAACCCAAACACGACTCAACCCAATCCAATTTAATTCGATTCCAATACTCAACCCAAGCATGTTCAAATTCAAAACATACGAATTCAATTCGATACTATGCAATTCAAGAATATTTAGTCTCAAATTCTTTTCAAACTTAAACATAATATGATCTTCGTCCCAATTCAATCCAAAATATGATATAATTCAAACTCGATTCAATTCAGATTCAATTCAACCCTAATTCAACGTGCTTTCAAACCAAATATGATACGTTTCGGTCTCACTCAACTCAACTAAATCCCAAACCCCGAACATTTCCAACTCAACTTCAAACCAATTTGACAAATCCTTTCAGCTTAATATGTTTCAATGCAACTCAAACTCAGTTTTGGTTGTAATTCAAACTCAATTCAACTCAATGTCTAATTTCAAGTCAAATTTCAAGATGTCCAATTTCAAGTCCAATTTAGTCCAATTCTTTTTTCTGAATTATTTTCAAGAAGTCCAAATTTCAACGTCAGTTCGACATAATTTTTCGCATCCAATTGTAAGACAAAAGGTTAACCTCTACTAATCATCATTGGTTTTTTATAAAATTTTTCAAATGCATGCAAATAAATAAAGTAGAGGCAAAGAAAGAACATCTAAAATCAAATATGAAAAATACATAACATATGTACATAGCACTCCAAATTAGAACAAATAAAGGGATAAAATCCTAAGTCCTAAGGCATGCAATTTCTAACTAAAGGATATATGGAGCACTCCCTCATGCAATTTTACAAAAATAAACTAACTATCATGATTTTCATAAAAAAAACAAAACAAACATACTAAAATTATCTAAACATGGATTGTTACAAAAGATAAATTAAACTATCCTAAACATACTTTCAAATAAAAAAAAACTAAAACATCCACTAACATTAACATGGTAAATTAGTAAAGAATTGAGAAATATAAAATAAAAGATGCATAAAAAAAATTTCTAAAAGAAAGTTACAAAAGAAGTTTATACTAAGATAAAAAAAAAGAGGTTTAGAAAAATAAAATATTAATAAAAGGAAATTTGACTATTTATATTTAAAATGAAAATGAAAGAAAAGAAAATTATGTTTAAGGAATGAAAATTAGGTAAAAATACTTTTTGTGATTTTTTTGGAGCTTAGTGAAATAAAAAGAAAAGAAAGATAAAATAAGTGCTAAAAGAAAATAAAATTATAAAAAGAAAAAGGAAATAGAACTTTATAAATACTAATATTAGGAGAAAAGAAATGTTGAATGCAACTTTATAAGAAAATTAAAGCTAATAATAAAATTAAAAGAATTAAAATGCTATATTATGATGAGAATAAAGCTAATGATAAAAAAAGAAAAATAAATAAAAATAAATGTTATGGAAGAAAATTACACTACTATTGAAGGAAAATAAAAAGAAATAAAAGTTAGGAAATGAATATTATACTAAAAAGAAGATAAAATTGAGCACTAAACTAATATTACAAGAAAATAAAAGAAAATGAAATAGAATGCTAATAAAATAAATTAAACTAATTAAAGGAAGAAAAAAGAAAATTAAATGTTAGGACATTAAATTAACATAAAAGAAAGAAAAAGAAAAGAAACAATATACTAGAATTTAAATTGATGTAATATTGATAATTACAACAATTTTTATGTAAGTGCTTGAATTAGAACAATAACAACATTATTAGTCGTATTGCTAATTTATGTTAACACTATCTTAATGAATAAATTAAAGAAAAAGACAATGTGCTTAGTGTGGGTGTGTGAACTAAACCATTAATTAAATAATACTAAGCTAAATAAGGTAAATTAAATAAGAAACAAGGTTAACTATGCGAATAAAAAAATGCGCGAATTGAAATTGAATTTAATCCGATAACTCCAAATGAGAAGGAATAGAGCTAGAAAGATCGGGGGTCCAAACAAAGTACCTAGATTGCCGAGAATCCTCAAGTTGGGGAATGTGCCTCGGTGGTCTAATCCTCGGGTAAAAATCCAAGCAATGTAGGTGTCGGAGGCTTGGATCTTGGTATCTCGACAGAGTTTCGGTGTCGGGGCTCGGAATCGCTCGATATATCGACAGAGTCTCTCTCACTCAAAATTCGTACTGAAAATGTACGCTGGGTACGGTATTTATAGAATTCTTCAACCAATGAGATATTGCCACGTTTTGGGACACGCCAGGGTTTTTGGAGTTGGCGGTCGCCACAATCAAAGATGGCGGTCGCCATGTTTTAAAAGGTTCCACAATGTTCTATGGCGGTCACCACTTTTGGCTAGGATTTTCAAGAGGTTCTATTTACGATCGCCACAATGAACAGGGCGGTCGCCTTACTTGGGCAGCAAGTTTCGATGGTTCGACAAAATTTCATTGGTTTGAAGGTTCTGGGTTCAATTACCAAGCTTAGATTACTTTCTGAGGATTGTACCGATGCACTATTTCACCTGTTCTCATCATCGGATTCACCTATGATTGGGCAAGGTCAAATTGGGGTGTCTACAGTTGCCCCTTTTTGATATAACTTGCATAAAACGTGTGAAACAGGTTATATCAAAGACCAAGAGACAACAGCTATTTGATCGAGCCGTCAATCTTAAGCCACAAACACACAAGCATGCATATGATGTTGGTCGTACTCGAATTTTCATCGAGCTGCCTACGTACCCCATTGTTAGGGATCAGACCAAAACGTAGTTCATAGGACAAAATGTAGGGATGCAATGATAAGAGATATGATGTATAACAAGTATAGTGTAATGCAATGCGAGTCAGTTTAGGGTCATGAGGAGGACCGACGAATCAGTTTAGGATCATGAGGAGGACGATGAGTCAGACATCAAATCAATAGGTCGAGTTAAGACCTAAAAAATTCGATACGATGTGATAAAGAATTAAAAGCCAAGTTACGGCTTCAAATTAAACTTATCGGGGATAATAACTGCGAATTAATAGGTCGACTTAAGACCTAGAAATTCATGACGCGAGTTAAAAGCCAAGTTGTGGCTTAAAAGTTACCGGAGTGATAAAACACCTTAAAAAGATAGTGGTTTAAAAACTCACCAAATTATTTATGGAATTATTTCTAAACACTCAAGATTTTCTCGAAGTGTTTTTAAGCAACACCCGAGATTATAAAATTATTTTTGAAAAACTCCAAAAGTCATTTTTAGAAACACACACACAAAATAATAAAATAAAATAACTAAAAATAATAATTAAAGATTTTATGTTTTCTAAAAATTATTTTTGCAAATAAAGCAAAGAGAAAAGCTTGCATTAATAAAATATATGCACACAAAGAAAAACATATATAAAGAGCCCCAAACAGCCTCTCTAGGAACCCTAAAATGTCACAATGACAAACTTACACAATGTGACTTTTGGAGACCTGGCGGTCCCTAAGACCAAACCCTTTTGACATGGCGGCCGCCGGGTAAAAACCCCTATGTCGTGGTGTAGACACCCCAATTTGACCCCACCTAATCTTAGGCGAATCCGATGATGAAGACAAGTGGAATAGTACCTCAGTTCGATCCTCGGGAAGTGATCCAAGCTCGGTATTTGAATCCGAAATCTTCAAACCAATGAAATTTTGACAAACCATCGAAATTTGCTGCCCAAGTAAAGCGACCGCCAACTCTCATTGTGGCGACTACCATAGAGCTTTGTGAAAATCCTAGCCAAAAGTGGCGACCGCCACCTACCATCATGTCGACCGCCAACTCCCATTGTGGCGACCGCCATAGAATTTTGTGGAATCTTTCAAAAACATGGCGACCGCCAACTCGCATCATGGCGGCCGCCAACTCCAAATGGCCTAACGTGTCCCAAAACGTGGTAGCATCCCATTGGTTAAAGAATTCTATAAATACTGTACTCCAGCGTACGTTTTCAGGATGAATTTTGAGGGAGAGAAACTCTGCCGATACATCGAGCGATCCCGAGCCCCGACGCCAAAGTCTTGCCGAGATACCGAGTCCCGAACCTCCAATACCTACATTGAAGCCTACATTGCTTGGATCACCACTCGAGGATTGGCAAGCCGACACATTCCACAACTTGAGGATTCCCCGGCAATCTAGGTACCCCGTTTAGATCTCCGATTTTTCTAAACTCCACTTTCTCTCTTTTGGAGTGATCGAGTTAATTGTCAATTTTAATTTACACGTTTTCTTTATTTATGTAGTTAACATTGTTTATTACTTCATTTATTTCGTTGAATTTAGTCTTTTAAATTAATTCCTTAATTCACACCCCACACTAAGCACATTATCTTTTTACTCATTTATTTATTTATTTATTAAATAGTGCTAACATATATTGGCAATTACAACTTAATAATGTTGTTAATTGTTGTAATTATGTGAATGAAGTAATTAATATTACATTTCGCATTTAAGTTAAATTGTTATTTTTAATTTCTTTTATCTTTCTAGCATTAGTTTAATTATCTTTACTAACATTTATTTTCATTCTTTTTTCTTTTCTTATAATGTTAATGTCATTTTCTTTATTAGCATTAGTTTAATTTTTTAGCATTTATTTTATTTTATTTAGTTGTTCTAATTTACTCTTAATAGTAGTCTAGTTCATTTTCTTTTCTTGTAACATTAGTGTTCTATTTTATTTTTAGTATTTTCTTTTTAGCATTCATTTTTCTTTTAATATTAACTTAATATTCCTTCATTAGTTTTTATTTTTTTATTTTCTTTTCTTTTCTTTTCTAGTAGTGTAATTTTCTTTTTCTAGCATCTTATTTCCTTTCCTATAATGTAATTTTATTTATTTTTTTCCTTTTCTCTTAATGCTAATTTAATTTTCTCTTTATTAGTATAAGGCTCCTTCTTCACTTTCTTTTTCTAGCTTTATTTTCTTATAACTTTATTTTATCTTTTTTTTTCTTTCATTTTCATTAACCATAAAAATCATAAAAAGTCTTTTAATTTAATTCTTATTCTTTGAATGTAATTTTCTTTCCTTTTGTTTTCTTTTCTCTTTATTCTCTTTCATCCATTTTAAAATTTAAATAGTTAGTTTTCTTTCTCATTAGTTCAATAAATATTTTTTAATTTCTTTATTCTTAGTATAAATTTTCTTTTATAAATTTTTTTCTTATTTTCTTTAAATCTTTTAACTCTCTTTTGTTAAAACACATTTATTTTTGCTAGTAAATTTTCTTTCTTTTAAAATATAGAATTCTTGTGCATCTTTTATTATTTATCATGTTCCTATTTTTCTTTCTAAATGAATGTTATGCATGTTTTGGTATTTTTCTTTAAATGCATATTTAGAGTAGTTTAATTTATTTTATAGCAAATCATGTCTAGGTTATTTTAGCATCTTTAAACTATTTATTTGAACCATGCTAGTTTAGTTTATTTTTTGTAAAATCGCATGCGAATGTTTTCCATGTATCCTTTAGATAGAAATTGCATGTCATAGAATTTAGGAATTATTTCCTTTATTTGTCCTAATTTGGAGTACTATGTACATATGTTATGTATTTTTCATATTTGATTTTGGGTGTTCTCTCTTTGCCTCCATTTTCTTTAATTGCATTCATTTGAAAAATTCTATTAAAGAACCGATAATGATTAGTAGAGGCCAACCTTATGGTTGGGCGAGCGGGATACATAACACCTTTCTCGATTCGTACCTTAACTCCCAAACCCTTTTTCTCTGGTTAACGTTTTCAAGAAAATTTTCAGAATTTTCTTCAAATTTCTAGGATTTTTTTTCAAAAATTTTCAAAATTTTCTAAAAGATTTCTAAAAATTCTTCAGCATTTCTTTTAAAATTTGCCCTAATTTTCTAAGATTCTTTCCAAATTTTCTAAAGGACTCCAAAAATTTTCCTAAAATTTTCTAGATTTAAAAAAAAAAACTTAAGCCTTTTATTTTTTGGATTTTCGCTAAAATAAATGTCCCTTTTGTTGTTTAAAAAATTCTAGTGTCCCTACTGTTTTGATCTCGATTGCATAGGTACTTAAGCTAAGCTCAAATCTCAATCATCATTCATATCATCAATCGAACATCCACATCATCAAAATCATTCAAACACATCAAAAATCATCAATATGATCATCATCATCATCATACGGGGGATCCTAGGCATGCATCTACGTTTGAGATACTTCATGCTTTGGTTTTGAAACGATAGGGATCGGGTACTTACCGATGGGCGTCAACGAGATAAATGATGGTCAGGCTCCCGCAGAAGAAGGTCGACAGCAACAGTATTCTCGGGAAGCTCATAGCGTCTCATCCCGCGAGGAACCACACGATATGGTAGTGGAGCATAAGTGTGAGGGTTGAAGGGTGCCGGACAGCCATCTCCAGCGTCAGGATCCAAAAAGTCAGCCACCGCGGCATCAGCAGCGGCATCTGCAGCCGCCTGCGCCACAGCAGCTGCTCGTGCCTCCTCAGCAACTCGACGGGAGGCAAGCTCCGCCTCTAGTACAAGAGCATCCATCGCAGCAGTGGGCTGCGTGAAAGTGACCCCGCTAATGGAAGGGTCCCGTCGGGCCCCCGAGTTGTCATCTCCATGGCCCTGGCCCGCCATGAAAAGGAAAGGGATCACAAATAACAAAGTAAACATCTCCACGGATCAAGAGAAAAAGGCACGAAAGCTAAGAAGTGAGGA
>JAULJZ010209150.1:0-18808 GCA_032270985.1 Heliamphora pulchella | reverse complement strand
TGTTTAAAGTATTGTTCATTGTCCTCTTCTTGTTTCACCTACAATTGAACCCCAAATGACTACTCAATTTGTGTCAAGGGTAATTGTCTTTATCGTGACCGTTTAACCTCATCCAACCTATCTTTGAACCACCTGGGTTCTGCCCTAAGATGTTCTAACCCCGCACATGCTTTTGATCGTTGACCTTCAAAACCTTGCCCCATAGAACTATGAGTAACAACGATCGTCAGGATATTACATCATTAGGCCTTAACACTTTCATGGGAAACTGAGACGATGTACGAAATCTCTTAACACCTCTTCAAGTATGAAGCAGATTTCTTCATGATGTAACGTCATTAGGGCTTAGCGCTTTCATGGGTTATACCCTGCAGGTGGCTTGAACTTGCTCAACACTTAGTAACCGCGCAAAATTGCCAAAAGAGTTATGCTGACGAGAGGAGGAGACCGTTGGCATTCGAGGTGGAGGACCATGTGTTCTTGAAGGTCTCACCACAGAGAGGTTTGATGAGGTTTGGGAAGAGTGAAAACTTATCGCCACGTTTCATCAGACCGTTTAAAATCCTTTAGAGGATTGGAGAAGTGTCCTATCGTCTTGCCTTGCCACCACAGCTAGCGTCCGTGCACAACGTTTTTCATGTGTCCATATTGCGCAAGTACAAATCGGATCCTTTACACATTTTAGATTGGACCGAGTTGAAGGTTGAGGATGACATTACTTACAAGGAGAGACCGATGAGAATTCTTGACACTAAAGAACAAGTCCTATGAGGTAGAACCATCGCCTATGTGAAGGTGTTGTGGCTTCATTACAATATTACAAAAGCTACGTGAGAACGAGAGTTGAAAGTACGTTCAAAGTACCCCAGGTTGTTTGATTCTTGATGCATGTGCAATTTTGGGGATGAAGTGAGGGAGATTGTAGGGACCGAACCCTTTCAATTTGTAAGAATTAATTGAACCTCGATGTGTTACTTTTTGTGATAAGTGGTCGAATGTTTAATTAAGTGAGAAAATTAAAATTTAACCATGGTATTGACGAATGATAATAATTGTATGCTTGTTTATGCATGGGAACAATTATTGTGGGTTACTTGTGTTAGAGGCTAAACTGCTAAGGTCCATTGATTATTAATCTGATTTAAGTAAAAAAAAGAACACTAAATGGATAAACGCAAAAATCGGCTCCAGATTAAAACTTTTTTATGTCAAACAATCAAAATAAATCCGGTATATATTCCTAAAGTTAGATTGGAGTTATACCTTACGAAATCTAGTATGATTGATTTTGGTTACTGTAACAACTTTTAGTCTATAAACTTTTGCGGTTGTAGACTTCAAGTCGAAGCTTCAAATCCAAGCCTTCTGCTGTATTCCCGTATGCTAGAACATGTCTGAAGTGTGGACTACCTTGAATGTGTTCTTCACAACCCTCTCTAGCCACCAAGAGAATACGTGAAAATTCTAACTGTATATAATGATATATGGTGGCCACAGCTGCGTAATTGCATATAAATAGGCTTCAATAGGGACCTATGGAGTAAATATAATTTGGGCTCTCAATGTAATTATAAAAATTTACCTCACCCAAGAAGAAATTTCATAAAAATATTAATTATAATTCATTCCACTAGAGAATTATAATTGCACTTCATCTATATTCTCAAAATCGAATATTCGAGCTCTTGTTATTAAATGTTTATTTATTCTCTCCACATTAAGATTCTCGATACTCACCGATTAAATTAAATTACTGTTAATTATATTTAATTGGCTTCTTAAATAAATTCATTAAGACTTTTCGCTTAATTTATTTGACTTCCGGATAATTAAATCTACCTATAAGGTTTGGCTCGGTCACAACTTATAAGTTTCCTTAAGGGGGTATCGTCAATCTCGATCTTTCGGAACGTGAATGTTATTAATAATTAATATTTACCATATAATTAATATCGCTATCCAACTCATCGGGATTATACACCTATAAAATATTGCACCATTTAATGAATTAAAGTAACGAATGTTAAATATACGTAAATAATTAATTATTTCGATATTAAGAGTATAAGCACTCATAATAACTATGGGGGTGTGAATTAATTTATATAACTAGTACAAAGTTAATTACCCCAACATTGGCCTATTCAAAATACGCAAAGTGTACTAACGCATCGAGTCGAAATAATAGGCGACGCTATTATCTGTTCTTCGTAACCAAAACAGGTTTACTAAAACTATGCGCTACAGTCGTTCCGATGGTTTATCTAATTCCATCTAAACTATGAACCAAAAAACCTATATTCCACAAGAACCTTTAATCTGGTTTTCCATGTGTAAGCTGAACTCTACACACTAGATTAAATACTATATAGAATAAAAGATATCAATGCACGATATCAAATAAATAATGAAATGCGTACATTGCTCATTAAGATTCTCATAAAATAGAAAAATAATTTTATGAATGAATCAAATTAAATACTAAAAATAATAAAAGATATGATTTTTAGTATACAACCCTGACAATCTCTCACTTATACTCAAAATTATACCGCCATACATTTAATTCCTATGCTCTCTACATGACTATCAAGAGTCTTAGCCAGTAGGCTCTTTGTAAAAGGATCTGCAAGGTTGTCCGCCGATGCAATCTCGGTCACAGCAACATTACCCCTCTATACAATCTCTCATATCAGGTGATATTTATGCTCGATGTACTTTCCATTCTTGTGGGCTCTTGGTTTCTTTGAGTTAGCAACCGCTCCGCTATCGTCACATAAAGTGTAATAGCCAACTGTACTGAAGGCACTATACCCAAATTCAGCAGGAAGTACCTGAGCCAAATGGCATCCTTGGTTACTTCAGAAGCTGCCACATACTTGGCCTCCATAGTGGAATCAGCAATGAGAGACTGCTTGATATTTCTCTAACTTATAGGTCTACCTCCCAAGGTAAACACATATCCCGAGGTAGACTTTCGAGAATTCTTATCTAATTGGATATTTGAGTCCATCTACCCCAAAGGTACTAGACTATCTGCCCGGTAAACTAACATATAACCCCTAGTTCTTTTTAGGTACTTCATTATATGCTTTATCGCTATCCCATGCTCCTGTCCTAAATTAGACTGATATCTGCTAACCATGCTAAAGGCAAAACAGATATAGGGTCTAGTGTACAGTATAACATACATGAGGTTTTCCACTGCCAAAGCATAAGGAACCGCCAAAATTTTCTCTATCTCATCAAGTGTCTTAGGATACTAATCCTTAGATAGAGTGATTCTATGCCTGAAAAGGAGAAATAGTTTATTAGAATCTTGTATGCTAAAACGAGCAAGGACAGTGTCGATATAACTAGATTGTGATAATCCCAACATCCTCTGTTTCCGTTCTCGCATAAGCTTGATTCTGAGGATGTGGTTGGATTTTTTCAAATCTTTTATATCGAACTGCCTAGATAACAATACTTTAACCGAAGATAATGCCCCTATATCATTTTCGATGAGTAGGATGTCATCCACATAAAGTACTAGAAATACCACTATGCTTTCATCGCACTTCTTGTACACACAGGACTTGTTAGAACTTTGATCAAAATTATAAGACTTAATGGCTTGATCAAACTTAGTGTTCCAAGATCTAGATGCCTGCTTAAGATTATAAATGGATCTCTTAAACTTGCACAACATGTGCTCCTGACCTTTTGGTATGAAACTATCTGGTTGTACCATGTAGATACACTCATCAAGAGTTCCATTGAAAAAAGTTGTCTTGACGTCCATCTGTCAAATTTTGTAATTGAAATCTGCCACAATGGATAAGAGAATCTGGGTAGACTTAAGCATGGCTATCAGTAAAAAAATTTCTTTATAATCGATAATTTCTTTATGAGTGAACCTTTTTACTACAAACCTAACTTTGAAAGTTTTCACATTTTCCCCGTTTCTCCTCTCTTCCTCTTGTAGATCTACTTGCATCCAATGGGTTTTACCCTTCGGGTGGTTCTATAAGTTTTCAGACCTAATTAGAAAACATATATTTCATCTCTAAATTCATAGCCTTTTGCCAAAGATCTGCATCTTTGTCTTGAAGTGCTTTGTTGTAGTTGTAGGGTTTGGTTTCTAATTCTACTAGAATCCTGTCCAAAGACTCTTCCAAGAACATATACCAATTAGGTTGACAAACAATCCTTCTACTACGACGAGGCACTACCTGCGTCTGTGTAATAGCAGTAACACGGTGTGCTGATTTTGAACCTCATGTACCATAATCCACATGCTACCCGATTGTGAAACCATATGTCAATAGTAGTACCCTAAACTAGTTCAGAATCGACACATGTCTCGATAATCCTCCCACTATGACAAGACAATGGGATATCGATGACTCGTGGTTCCTCTTCTGTTCTACTCGTATTTCTTCTCAGTTCTTCTAAAATAATTTTACTCTTAGGCTTGTAGCCCATTATATAATCCTATTTCAAGATTTAGGCACTGATACTGACAATGATCTTCTGATTCTTAAGATTATAAAACAAACCACCTTTCGTTCCTTTGAAATACCCGACAAAGAAACAAACCTCCGTTCTTAGTTTCAGCTTTTCTGCATTCTCTTTCAGCACATGTACGGGGTACCCCCCAAATCTAAGACTAGGCTTGCGCCCAATCCACAATTCTCTAGGAGTAAAAGGTACTGACTTAGAAGGTACCAAGTTCAGAATGTAAGTTATTGTCTATAATGCAAATCCCTAAAATAAATCGAGTAAATCCGAATAACTCATCATCAATCTTACCATCTCTATAAGAGTCATATTCATTCTTTTAGCTACACTATTCTGCTGTGGAGTGCCTAGTGCAGCCAATTGGGATGTATTCCCTTTGCTGACAAATAATCTCTAAACTCTCTAAAGAGGTACTCACTGCCATGTTCGAATCGTAGTGACTTAATACATTTACCCAGATGCTTCTTCGTTTTTGTCTGAAATTTTTTGAATTACTTAAAGCATTTAGAGTTATGTGCATCAAATAAGCGTATCCATATCTTGAGTAGTCGTCAATGAAAATGATGAAGTACTCAAAACCTCCTCTAGCCTGGATAGTCATAGGTCTACATAAGTCAAAGTGAACTAGTTTCAATGGTTTCTTACCTCTATAGTCTTTAACCGAAAATGGCATTTTGGTCATTTTACCTTCTAAGCAGAATTCACAAACTAGAACTATCTTAACTTCCAATGAACCTAAAGGTCCATCTTCAACCAGTCTATTTATTCTTTTTTAGACTAATATGACCTAAGTGTAAGTACCAAAGATACGTTTGGTTCATTTAAGAAAGCTCATTTATCTTATTTGGTAAATTAAATGGTAAGTTACACTGACCTCCCCTCTGATTTCTGATAAAAATATAAACCTCCCATGTGATTTTTAAAATGTCATTAACCTCTCCTCAAGTTTAATTTTTGCATCAAATTAGTCTAACCGTTAAATTACTACTCTGCTGCGCCTTGTTTGACACATTTTTCGAATAAATTTTTATGATTCAATCCATTCATTATGTAAAACTCGTCGAGTTTGTTTAGTACGTGAAATTTTAGATTAATCTGATACGTATAGCTAAGTAATTAAGTAACATTTGTTTAACAATATTTTTTAAAATTATAATTTTTATCTATTTAGTCATAAAACAATATTAGGAGATCTTATTCAATCACTTAGTTATGGATATCAGATGAATCTGAATTTTAACGTACTTAACAAACTCGAAGAGTTCTACGTAATGAACGGATTGAATCATAAGAATTTGCTCGAAAAACACACCAAATAAGGCAGAGCAAAACATAAATTTAACAGTTTGACTAATTTGATGCAAAAAATTAAACATGAAGGAATGTTAGTGACATTTCAGAAACCACAACAGAGGTTTCTATTTTTATCAAAAACCAGATGGGAGGTTAGTGTAATTTACCCTAAATTAAATGTATTATTCAATTCATTCAGTTACAGTGTATGAGAGATATAAGATATAGCATACAGATCATCCACCAATGTACCAGAACAAATAAAATATTTATTTTTTTAAATAACCACAGGGTCATTAAAATAAACTAAATATTTATTCTTAACCAAATTAAAAATCAAAATTAAATTCTTTTTAATAGAAGGTACATAAAGACAATCTTTTAAAGTTAAAATGCTATCTCTACTAAAAGTAAGAATGACATCTCCCACTGCAACTGATGTTACCCTGGTATTATTGCCTATGTGTAGATATATCTCCCCATCACTGTGCTGCCTGGTTTCTTGGAATGCCTACAAAGAATTACAGATATGATTAGTGGCTCCTGTATTTACACACTAGGTACCGGTAGATAACACCACTAAATATGTTTCAACAACCAGTGAACAGAAATTACTTTGTTTGTTTTGTTTGCTGAGAAAAATTGGACACTATTTTTTTCAATGTCATGTCTAGTTACAGTGATAACATTTGCCTTTCGATTTTTTACACCAGCTTTAGGCCCATTAACTACTTTTGAACCTGTGTCTCTATGTGTTTGAACTTTTTTCTTCTTCTTACCTTTCGGCTTAGAGAAAGAACCTTTTTCAGCCACATACATACTCCCAAACTTACTAAGGATGCCCTCGGTTTCTTGAAGTTTTTTAAGTAGTTCTGCAAGGAAAAAACTGAGTTTGTTCATAGTATAGTTTAGGCAGAACTGCTTAAAACTATCAGGCAATGACTAGAGTATGATATCGACCTAGGTTTTCTCGCCAATCTCAACTCTAAGGATCTCTAGTACATTCAGAAGACTGATCATTTTCAAAACATGATCTCTAACTGGGGTGCCTTCAGCCATGTTTATGTTCATTAGAGAGTTCATGGCCACCTGCCTAACGACACGATTTTGATCCCCAAATATTTTTTTGAGATTCATAATCATGTCATAGGCACTAGGCATAGATTGATGATGATGCTGCAGTACATTCGACATGGAAGCCAAAATGCAATAGCGAGCCATCTGGTCAGCCTTCTGCCACTTCTGATAAACCCAGGTTTCCTATGCGGTCGCCCCCTTTTCAGGTACTGGTGGACAAATCTCAATCAACACAAACTTATAGTCCTCGATAGTTAAAACAATGTCCGATTTTTTTTTCAGTCAACATAATATGGACCCGTTAATTTGTTTTCTTTGAGTATTGTCATGAGAGTATTGAAAGCCATTTTATCTTGAGAATCACATAATTAAAAATTATTAATTAAAATGAGTAAAAATTTTGAATTTTATTTTAAAATTAGTTTTCTCTACCATTTTATAAAGAATTCGCCAGTAACCCGGTACACCGTGAATAGCATGCCTTGATGGAAAGATCGTCTACCATTCAACATTTGTTCGGACAGACTACTTCATATTAATTTTATTAACTATACAACAAAACATGTCAAATAAAATTAATTAGCTAATGTTGCTTCGATCCTACAAATAATAGTAGTAACTCAGATAGAAATGATACTATTATTTATAACTAAGTGCTAATTACCACTTAATCTCGAATCGATCATTTCGCAATGAGCCCTTTAGATGGAGAAGTGGTTCACACTAACGATTATCTAGAATTATCCCAAAAGGAAGTTTGTACTAGTGATGAATTAATTCTGTTTTATGGGGACAAAAACTTAAATGCCAACACGTAAAATTAATTATATCACTTACGAACTAGTGATGGAGGCTGTGAGATTTATTTATGAATAAATTTTCTTTCTCACTTAGTTTTTAAAATCTTTTTGAGGGTTATAAAAATCAGTTTAATTTTAAAAAATTTATAATTTTGAAATAAAACACACATTACAAAGATCCCCGCTAAAACCAATCTTTACGTGATATATGTGTAAATAAAATTTTCAATTCTCCCTTTTATGAAAAATATATTTTTAATAAAACTTGAGAATTTAATTTTATCATCTAGTTACTCATATTAACCAATTTTGAAAAAACAAATTTATTTAAATTAAACCTTTTGTCAAGATGCAATAGTATATGTTATGCATGTTGTCCAGAATCAAACATCCACAACAAAAACATAAACAATAATAGACATGCATATGACAGTAATTAAACAGATAATCACAGCTTCTATGGTCAATCCATATTATCCGGAGCCGTGGGGTCCAGGGGCAGCGCCCCGCCGGGCAAGGGGGTAGTGCCTCTGGCAGGGTCTAGGGGCAACGCCCCTGAATCTAAGCACCATTCCATCATGTCAAAACCTTGATCCGTGTCAAAATCTACAAACATACTGGCTCAATTCTTAACCAACTGCTCACTGCTCCATTTTCGTCCAGACAGGTTGACTGTCGTCCGGACGGTTCTGCTCCAGTAGCTTTTTCATCCTGACAGACACTGGAGCATCCGAACAGTTTTCTTCCAAAAAATGTTTCGTCCGAACGAACGCTTGGGCGTCTAGATAGAATCCCTCTAGAATCATTTTTGTCTGGATAGATGGGTGGCCGTCAGGACAAAATCGAGATTTTTGTACTTCATTTTTACGAACCCTAGTTGTGTCGTCATGCACCAGAACTATTCTAAACTGATTAGAACTCTACAAAATGACTGAAAACTCTGTCAGGGCTTCCAAAACACGATGAACTCTTCAACTTTAACTTGTTAAAAGATTACAAGCTCTGTTCCTATGTCTCTATATCAGGAGTTCATATTCAATCTACTAGAGAGAAAATGTTACACATGATCCTATGCCCCTAATGGAGTTCACATTGATTCTACCATGATAAAAAATGCTGTGAAAACCAAAAACCATCATCATACATTTATGCAATCAAACATACATTCATATATAAACATAAAGTCAGGATAGAACGCTGTAAAACAAAGGTTAACACAATTCTAACCTACCCGAAGCCCTCGACTAAACCATATTCATATTCAAAGTTGGCTCTGATACCACTTGTTGGAGGCTAAACTGTCAAGATCCATTAATTGTAAATATGATTTAAGTAAAAAAATTGGACGGACAAACACCAAAATCAGCTCTAGATTAAAACTTTTTTATGTCAAACGATCAAAATAAACCCAGTATATACTCTCAAAATTATATTAAAGTTATAACTTACGAAATCTGGTATGATTGATTTCGGTTGCTGCAACAACTTTTTGTCTATAAACTTTCGCAATTGTAGAATACAAGTTAAAGCTTCAAATCCAAGTCTTCTATTGTATTCTCGTATACTAGAACATGTCTATAGTATAGGCTATCTTGAATGTGTTCGTCGTAACCCTCTCTAGCAACCAAGGGAATACGTGGTAACCCTAACTGTATATAATGATATATGGTGGCTAAGGCTGTATAACTGCATATAAATAGGCGACAGTAGGGACATTTAGAGTAAATATGACTTGGGTTTCCAATATAATTATGAAAATTCACCTCATCCCAGATGTAATTTGGTAAAAACATTAATTATAATTTATTCCACTAGAGACTTATAATTGCACTCCCAGCCATATTCTCAAAATCGAATATTCAAGCTCCTGTTACTAAATACTTATTTATTATCCCCACGTTAATATTTTCGATACCTACCAATTAAATTTAATTATTGATAATTATATTTTAATGGATTTTTAAATAAATTTCTTAAGACCTTCTGCTTAACTTATTTGACTACTAAATAATTAAATTCACTTGTAGGGTTTGGCTCAGTCAAAACTTATAATCTTCTTTAAAGAGGTATTGTTAATTCGGATCTTTCGGAACATGAATTCCGTCAACAATCAATATTCACCATATAATTAATATCATTATCCAACTCACTAGAATTATTAACCTGTAAAAGATCGCACCCTTTAATAAATCAAATTAATGAATATTAAATATACATAATTAATTAATTATTTCGGGATTAAAAGTATAAGCACTCATAATAACCATAGGGTGTGAATTAATTTATATAACCAGTATAAAATTAATTACCCCTAATGTGGTCATGTTCAATACACACAAAGTATACTAATACAGAGAGTCGGAACAATAGGTGATGCTATTATCTGTATTCCGTAAGTAAGACAGGTCTACTAAAACTCTACGCTATAGTCGTTCTGATGGTTTGTCCAACTCAATCTAAACTATGAACTGAAAAATTTATATTCTACAAGAACCTTTAATCTGGTCTTCAAAGTGTAAGCTGAACTCTACACACTAAATTAAATACTACATAGAATAAAAAATATCCATGCACGACATCAAATAAATAATGAAATACATACATTACTCATTAAGATTCTCATAAAATTGAAATATAATTTTATTAATGAATAAAATTAAATATTAAAAATAATAAAAGACATGATTTTTAGTATACGACCCTGACAGTTTGGATGTGTTAGGTGGTGTTTGGTTGAAAATCCAAATCATATCTATATCATTTCCTTGAAGCCTGACCGAACGGTGGCTGCTCGAGCATTCAAGAGGCTCGCTCAAGTGGGGTATCGGCAGCAGCTTTTTAAGTTTTGAGCTAAACATTTCATTTTTCATTCTCTCCATATCTCTCTCTATAAAAAAGTTTTGAACCCCAGAAACCATTTAGGTGTCCCTTTGAGCATCTCTTGCTCCTTTGGTGGTGTTTCCTTGCTCCTCTCTCGATTAAACACCGTTGAAAGGATTGTTCTATGTGTTGGGAGCTTTGTCTTCATCCATCGGTTGGAGGATTGCTTAGTTAAAGCTTCCTAGGATTGGATTCTTGTGTTTGGATCATCTAAGAGATAAAATCTATGACTACTCATAAACATTATTGGATACGAGTTGATTATTTTGAATCTATACATATAAGGATGATGAAACATGTTCAAACATGTTAAATTGTGAATTTGTAGATGATTTTGTGGTGCTCCGTCCTCTAGGCACGTCGAAACATACATAAATATAAATAAAGGGATATTCTAGCCATTTATTCATATTTATATATCTTAAATATTACATCATAAAGGAGGTTGAACTGATTAAAAGTACATAACGATTATAGTTTTACCAAAGATTTTCAAATATTACAAGAGTTGTAGGAAAACTGAACAAAAGTACAAAAATAGAGGTTTCGAATCCTCAGAATGCATCAGTGGGGTTCCCATGCTCTTAGAACTCACCCTATTCCTCGAATCCTCCTTTTCCTTTTGCGACGACTTCCTCCGAGTACTCTTTCTCACATGTGGCCCGAATGTCATGAGCTAAAGTCCAGTAGAAAAACACTCTAAACCTTCTAACCAATCTCACGTCATAAAATCTACCACAACGCATTCCAAGTAACAGTTAAGCATGCTTTAAAGTCAAGGAGACAAATAAATTTATAACAGGGTAGCAGATAAGTCAACAAACATGCGAATATGAGATGCCGTGTATGCAATGCAAATGCCTAACTCGACATACACGCAGATCATAATAAAAATTCTACACTGGGAATTACCATAGTAGACTTTTATGGGTAATTGATCACCAAAGCCATCATCGCACTTTGTTGCGAATAGTAAACGCTCACCTAGGCTTCATGCCAAGTTGTTTTACTCAATGGTAATAGCGTGGGATCCGCGCCATCCTCCAAGCCAACAAAACTCAATAGTCAATCAATCAATCATATAATAAGCAGTTTATCCTACCTTAACATCGTCTCCGCCGGTGTCAACCTAAAATCTAAGCCATCAAAATCAGAACGCTAGCGACAAACCCATGGTGCCCAATAATATCCAAAATAAACTATTTTAAACACTGGGGACACACCCAAGGTGTACAAGATAAATATATCCCAAAACATTTACAAAAATGGTAATCAGGGACGTCCTAGACTTGGAACCAAGAAGGACAATTCAACATAACCTATCCCAACAACGATTTACACAGATGAACTCCAATATACTAGAATGTAAGTGACAATGTCCATGATGTATAATATGGATATCAAGTACAACTATCTATAGCATGGCATTAACTAGCATGGCAAAGTTCATGGTACAACTCACTAAGCATTAGTACAACTGTGTGAGACGCAAGTTATAATTCTCAAGATACAATTCAAACTTGATAGCATAAGTTCTAATCATCGTACATTCACTTAAAAATAATAATCAACTAATTCAAATCAATCATCATATAAAACTCTGGTCTCACGACAAAGGGTACTCAAATCATAGTGAGCAACTTTAAGGGGCCAACGTTCGAGTATTAAATTTAAAGGGTCGGCAGCGTTTTGGGGAATCTAGACTTGGAATCAAGTTATGATTCTTAAACACCATTTAGATAAAAATATTTTTTACAACCCTTACATTTTACACTAAGGAAAAAACCTAAGGCAAATGGGTGAATAAAACATTCTAAGCGAAAATGATTCAGCACTTTGATTGATTTTTAACAGAAAATATGCTTCAGTTGGACAGGAGTTTGGGGTACAAAATTAAGTCAAAGTGAGCCCATATTTGGATATGTTTTAGATTAACATGTCCCCTACAGGTCTTATGAAGGGTGCTAGGGGAGGTTGTTTGAAACAAGTTAAAGATATAAGTCATTTTATAAACTAGGTTCTGTTAGCCGCCAAAACTCACACCAGAACCAGTTTTAACAAAGAGTTTGACACGGGTTTGAGGGCCTTTGTCGAGGTATCTAGGTCCTACTGTTGGATAAAAAGTAGATCAATATGTTACCTATAATATTCATGAAAACTACATTTCGATTAGGTCACTAAAAATAGGAGTTTTTGGCTATACAAAAATATGTGACAGAAGTGTCGTTTAATGGCTAAACCACAACAGAGAGTGTCAAAGTGTTTTTGACCTATCAAACCTCAATAGTTTGGGATCCTTTTTTATGGGTAGCTAGATATACATGTTATCTACAATTTTAATGTTTTTACCAAAGCTCAGATCGCATTTTAAACTAGGGTATTTAGGTCGGTATTGTTGATTGGTCTGAAAACATCACACTTTGGTAAAATTGTAATTTCTCGAGTTCTACTCACTCAAATGAGTTCAAACTAACTTCGGATGAAAGATACCACAAAACGATAAATCTAAAATTAAAGAACATGCTTTGATCAATTTTCTACGTTGAGTTATGAAGTTCCAAAGATCATGACAGAAATGTTAAAGTACTCAAAATCGAGCCTTTAAAGGTTCAAGTTTCCTAACTCATGATATGTCAAGGTTTTGTCTCATTTCTTTGCACGCTTGTGTTTTATATATGAATATCAAGATTCTAGAACTCATTTAAGTCATCAAACTCAAGAATAACAATACACAACCACATCTCATATCATTCAAAAACACAACCACCCTTATTTCTTAACTACAACGCATTTTCGGTTTGTTTTTGGTTCTCGATCTTAGAAGTGTTTAAAGAGATAAGTTTTGGAATATTTTCGGTGATATTAGACATAAAATTTAGAGGTTTTACTTAGTTATTTGAGGTCCTAAAAATGATGGATTACGTATAGGACTTAGCTTTAGACTCTTTAGTCTCCAAAAACCTTTTTCTTAGAGCCTTCCTTCTTTCTTCTCTTCTTTCTTCTCTCAACTCACCCAAGCTCTTTAAGAACACTTTAAATCTGGTTTTCTCTCTCCCTTGGCCGAATATCATAGAGGGAAAAGAGGTGTTTGGCTTGGTTTTATAGGAAAATGTGTGAGGGAACAAAAATATACTTGGAAGACTTTGTTTTTTCCTTTTTAATTAATGAGATTTATGTGATTTGACTTGGTGCTATTTTTTGAGGGATATATTTCAGATTTTAGCATGTGGAAAGTCAGCTAGGTTCAGTTTGGGAGACAAAAATTTGATCTTACATCAATCTTAGAATCTTATCTCGATTTTTGTGCCATTATGTGCAAGAAAGTACCTTAAAAATTAATTTGGTGTATCTCTTTGGTGTCTTTACTTACTAAAACTTATTATTTTAATAAATTTATAATAAATTTAGTATTCTCATGAATTATCTAATTTTTATAGTAATTGATTAAATAGGTGTAGTCTTTTAAATCAAATTAAACTAGTTTGACAAGATATAGCTTTTTAACTTATTTTAGTGTGTATAAATTTTAATAATAATTTATTTTCTTTTGTTAGCCTATAATATTATATTAGTATGTATATTACTTGCTCAACAAGTCTCGGCTCATCATAATGCTTGATTTGATACTTTTCTCATCTTTTTAAGCTTAAAAAAAGTAAAAAGCTACTTTTTAGTACAATTCCCAAGGTGGCCAGCCACTAAGGGGTATTTTTGTTATTTTTGATATTTTTTTTGTCTTTTGCTACTTAATGTTACTTAAATCCTTAATTTATGGTGTCCATGTGCCAAAAGATGAGTTTTTAAGACTTTTTGGTGTACTATGGGCAAAATGGTCATTTTATCATAATTATGAGAATTTTTTATTTTTAATTCATCATTTCATGATAGTTACTTAATTTAAAATGTTGGGAGGTTCTTCAGGTGTTAAGGGCTTGTTACTTGAGTTTTGGAACTTTTTAGAATTTTCGGATTGAACTTAGTGTTTTTGAGTTGAATTATGGTTTCAAACCTCTTCTGTGCTCTATAGCCTCGCGGGCTATTCATCACTAATACTAGGGTCCGAGCAGGGTTGTTACAATCTATCCCTCTTAAAATAAATTTTGTTCCTAAAATTTCGTATTGTACCTCAATCTGTGAACAACTAGGGATGACTTGCCCTCATTGCTTCCTCTCATTCTTAGGTTGATTCTTTAATTCCATTGTGACTCCAAAGAACTCGAATGAGCGGGATGGTCTTTCCTCTAAGAATCTTGTCACGTTGATCGATTATCCTTACAGGTTATTCTTCGAATGTAACGTCCTCATCAACATGGAGCTCCTTCTAATCCAGAATGTGGGTAGAATCGGGTTCATACTTTCTCAGCATCAACACATGAAAAACCTTATGAGCACTAGTGAGTTGTGGTGGTAGAGCTAAACAATATCATACTTCTTCAACCTTGGCCAAAATGTCGAACGGCCCGATGTACCTTGGGGCTAGCTTTCCTTTTCGATCGAAATATATAACCCTTTGTCGTGGTTGGATCTTCAGAAATACATGATCTCTTACTTTAAATTGTAGTGGTCTTTGTCGCTGGTCAGCGTAGCTCTTTTGTCTGCTCTGAATGGTGACTATTCATTGCTGAATCAGTTGGATCTTCTCGGTAGTCTCTTGTATAAGATCAGGTTTAAGAAGTGCGTCCTCTCTTGCTTCAATCCAATAAATCGACGAATGACATGGTCTTCCGTAGAGAGCTTCATATGGCAGCATGCTAATACTAGATTGATAGCTGTTGTTTTAACCAAACTCAACCAATAGTAGGTGTCTTTCCCAATATCCCTTGAAGTCCATGACGCAAGCTTGAAGCATGTCTTCTAGCATTTGAATTGTGCGTTCAGATTGTCTGTCAATCTGCGGGTGAAAAGTAGTGCTGAAACAAAGCTTCGTTCCTAAAGCAGCTTGCAAAATTTGTCAAAATCGTGAGGTGAAACATAGATCTCGATCTGACATAAAAGATAACAAAATTTCGTGAAGACAAACGATTTCCCAAATGTGTTTCTGACTCAGGGTTTCTAGTTTTTTGGATGTTCGAACTGGTGGGAAATGTGCTGACTTTGTGAGATGATCCACGATTACCCAGATAGAGTCGTGTCCTACTGGTGACCTTGGTAGTCCGAAAACAAAGTCAATGGTGACGTGGTCCCACTTCCATTGAGGTATCTCCTAGGGTTGAAGGGTTCATCTCGATCTTTGGTGCTCAGCCTTTACTTGCTGACATGTAAGGCATTTGGCTACCAAGCTTGCAGCATCCTTCTTCATGCCATTCCACCAAGAGTGCATCTTCAAATCTTGATACATCTTTGTTCCTCCGGGGTGGACAGCAAAGAGTTATTGATGATGCTCCTTTAGGATGTCTCTCTTTAAATCCTCGACATTTGGTACGAAAATTCGTCCTAGATATGTCAACGGCCCGTGCTTGTTGACTACCAAACCTGGTTTTGATTCCTCCGCGATAAGATGCATTCGAATAAATTTGTACTCCTGGTCATACTTTTAGGCTTCCACAATTTGCTGACAAAGATTTGTCATTGCCATGGTTAAACAAAAATAGTTCCCATCTTTCAATTTCGATGGTTGGAGCCAAAATTTGTTGAGCTTCCCTACCATGTCCCACTCTCTAATGCTATACAAGCCAACATGTTTCTCGTTTTTCGACTAAGAGGGTCGGCCACCGCATTTGCTTTGCCCAGGTGATAGGCCAATGTGAACTGATAATCTTCTAGATACTCCATCCAGTGGCGTTGTCTCATATTGAGGTCTTTTTGGGTGAACAGATATTTCAAACTTTTGCGACCGGTAAAAAGCTCGAACTGTTCTCTGTATAGACAATGCCTCCATAATTTTAGTGCGAACACCACTACAGCAAGTTCTAGGTCGTGGGTGAGGTAATTCTGCTCATGAGGTTTCAACCTTACCGTTCTGCATCAGCACGCACCTAGGCCTACCTTAGACGCATCACAACACACTATGGATCTATTCTCTCGTTCAGGTATGATTAGGATTGGGGCACTGGTCTACTTTTTCTTAAGCTCTTGAAAAGCCATCTCACATTTATTGTTCCATTCAAACTTCACTCCCTTTTGTGTCAATCTTATCATTGGTCGCGCTAATTTTGAAAAATCTTGGATAAACCTTCGATAATATCCAGCTAATCCCAGAAAACTACCAATTTCAAAGACATTCTGAGGTGGCTTCCAATCTAAAACAGCTTCTACCTTGGCTGGGTCCATAGCTATCCCTTCCTTAGACACCACA
The DNA here is from genome assembly GCA_032270985.1 of Heliamphora pulchella. Lineage (NCBI taxonomy): Eukaryota > Viridiplantae > Streptophyta > Magnoliopsida > Ericales > Sarraceniaceae > Heliamphora > Heliamphora pulchella. The sequence continues at coordinate 1,960 of JAULJZ010209150.1, read as the reverse complement.
TGTTCCAAAAATTTCACTTTGTGTAACTAGAATTCGCACTTGTTTGCCTTGGCATAGAATTGTGAATCCCTTAGCTTTTGTAAAACAATCCTTCAATGCTGCTTGTGTTTTTCCTCAGTTATGGAATACACCAGGCTGTCGTCTATAAAAACCACTATAAACTGGTTGAGGTAGGGTTGAAAAAGTTTATTCATCAAACTCATAAAAACTCTTGGGGCATTTGTCAACCCAAAGGACATCACCACGAACTCGTAGTGTCTATATCGCGTTCTAAAGGCTATCTTCAAAATATCTTCCTCCTTAACTCGAAGTTGGTGATAGTCAGAGTGTAGATCGACCTTTGAGAAGTAGGTTAACCCACGAAGCTAGTCGAAGAGATCGTCCATGCAGGGTAAAGGGTATCGATTCTTGATCGTTACTTTGTTCAACTGACGGTAGTCGGTGCAAAGATGTAAGGTTCCATCCTTCTTCTTGGCGAATAACACTGGTGCTCCCCACGACGATGTACTTGGGCTGATAAAATCTTTACTGAGCAACTCTTGAAGTTGGTTTTTTAACTCTTTTAGCTCGGGGGAGCCATTCGGTGTGCTGCGATTAAAATCGGTGTAGTTCCAAGTTAGAGCTCTATTGAGAACTCAATCTTACGATGCGAGGATAATTCGGATAGTTCTTCTGGGAACACATCTTCATACTCGTACGCGATTCGCGGTAACTCGGGGGGCTAATACGGTGTTTGTATTAACAAGCAAACAAGCTAACCTCCCTATGAAGTTACTGGATCTACACTTCTTGTTACCACTCAGGGTTAGGTTTTTGGGTCATTCTCCTTGAATTCGCACAGTAGTGCTATCCTCTGCTTGTGCTCATATCTTCTTTTGTCGGCAATCCATGATAACGTAATGTCCATAGAGCCAATCCATTTCAAAAATCACGTCGTACCTATTAAAGTCCATGACTCGTAAGTTGCATGTCATAAGCGTATCGGTTACTCGCCACATACACATTCTACAAACGGAGTCTACCCGTGCTAGACATCCTAAGGGTGTGACAACACTTAAGGTTTAGTCTAATGCCTCAGGTTTCAAGAACAAAGACTTCATGCCAGCTAAAGGTATAAAGGAATGGGATACTCCATAATCAAATAGCACTTTCACTAAGGAATTAAACAATACGAACATACCTTGTATAACCTGAGTGTCTTCCACCTCCTCATCTTGCAAAGCAAAAGCACGTCCTCCTATTGGCCAGTTTTTGCTGTTGTTCTTGATTTAGGATCTTGTGGAGTTAATTCGAGGTTGCAAAATTACTTATAGGAATTTTAACTGCAACATTTTCATTTCATTCTAACTCATATATAACTGGTACAAGATTTTCAAAAAGTTCACAGAATATCCATACAACACTTAAACAAAAGAGAAATACAACGCCTAAACACTAAGGCCTAAGCAAACAAATGTGGGTAAAAGTGTCAGACAATCGCTTCGCGTTCTCAAGTTGTTTCGTATATGTTGTAACTACGCCATAGCACCTCGACATGCCAATCGTTGGTTGGTCCCATCCGCATCTTGTTGGTTATTAATGTTGGAATCTCTTGGTATATCTCTGAGTTTTCGAAATCGATGGCTGGGTTGAGTGGATCGATGATTTTACTTTCGTCCTTTGGTCTCTGGCGCTACATCCACTTCGCAGGCATCATGTATCCAAGTCGAGCGTCAAACCCCAGGAGAAAATCTAAACAATAGAGCGCCCTACTATACTTCTCAAGTACTCATATAGACCCTATGAAATGAGGAAAAATTTATAGTTTTCTCCACATGCACATCTTATCCGGGCAAATTTTAGCATACACCTTTTCTCCCACGCGGTACTCCCGGTTGTCCTGGCGATCGAAATATATGTTAGGGTTAGTATACTGAAAATTATATTTTTAATATTTAATTTTATTTTAATAAAATTAATT
>JAULJZ010209142.1:0-18811 GCA_032270985.1 Heliamphora pulchella | reverse complement strand
TCATTCTTAGAAAAATTATTTAGAGTAAATGTATAAACATTTTCATGCCTAAGACCTTCAAGAATAACTTTGTTATTAGTTAAATCTTCAATAGCACACTTATCATGATCAAACACAACTTTGTAACCTTTGTCACAAAGTTGGCTTATGCTAAGAAGGTTATGCTTCAAACCATCAACAAGCAAAACACTTTCAATAGAAGGGGAAGGAATTTTACCAATGCAGCGAATTCCTATGATTTTCCCTTTTCAATTCTCTCCAAAAGTCACAAATCCATCATCTTTTGGCTTGAGAGATACAAACATCGATTTGTTGCCTGTCATGTGCCTTGAGCAAGCGCTACCGAGATACGACATGCCCTCCTTGAATGAGGATTTGAGACATACCTGCAAGGAGAATCAAGTTTTGATCTTTGGTACCCAAACTTTCTTGGGTCCTTTGATGTTAGTTCCTTGAGGATGTGTTCCTTTAGGAACCCAAACCTTTTTGACAGAAACATTAGGAGATTTTCCGTATGGGTAGTGTGTGACAACGTGTCCATTTTCATAATTGTGAAAACAAGTGGCATTTGCGTGATTTGATGATACTTTGACAAAAATGTTGTTTAAGAATTTTTGTTTCTTCTTGGGCTTATAACCAATTCCAACTTTGTTAAAAACACATTTTTGCATTCCAAGAAGTTTATCCAAATTTTTCTTTCCTTCAGTAAACTTATAGAAAATTTTTGTAAGATCCTCAAGTTTTGCATTCAAAATCTTGTTTTCGTTTTTCAGATCAGACTTGTTTTGTCAAAACAGATTTTTTACTTTTTAAAGTCTCTATGTCAGTTGAGGAGGAAAGAACTAATATTTTTAAAATGGAATTCTTAGCACCAAATTTTCTCAACTCATCATACAAATCTTCAAAAGCATTTTGCAATTCTTCTAAGGAAAAAGGGTCAGAAGTTACCTCATCATCTTCTCTGGCCATAAGGCATAAATTGGAAACTTCAGTTTCTTCCTTTCCATCTTCAGAGCTGCTGTCTTCGCTTTCGCCCCAAGCAGCTATCATGGCCTTTTTGAAGCCCTTCTTGAATTTCTTTTTGAGCTGAGGTCATTCAGCTTTGACGTGTCCAGGCTTCTTACATTCGTAGCAGATTATCTCATCTTTCTTGTGATCTGCTTTGAATCTGCTGGAATCACTTTTAAACTTGTTTGGCTCTCTCTTGTCTTCTTCCTTCTTGAAGAATTTCCTTCCTCCTTGTTTCTTATTTCTAAGAAACTTCTTGAACTTCTTTGTGATGAGAGTCATGTCTTCATTTTCATCACTGGAGGACTCTTCTTCAGATTCTTCATTATGAGTTGAAGACTTGAAGGCAATACCTTTCTTCTTTTTAATGTCTTCCTCATCATCCATCTTGATGTTCATCTCATAGGTCATGAGAGAACTAAGAAGTTCTTCTAGGCTGAGCCTGCTTAGGTCCTTTGCTTCCCAACTCTTTGGCATACATCTTAGAATTTTTCTTACCATTTCTGCATTAGTGTAAATCTTGCCAAGAGATTTCAGTCTATTTATAATATCAATGAAGCGAGTAAACATATCAGAAATTGTTTCATCATGTTTCATTTTGAATAATTCTTAATTATGAACAAGCAGACTGATTTTTGACTCGTTCACTTGATTGGTACCCTCATGGGTAACTTCGAGTCTATCCCAAATTTCTTTAGCGATGTCACAAGTCGAGATCCTATTGAACTCGTTTGGGTCAAGTGAGCAGTACAGAAGATTCATGGCTTTAGCATTTTTTGTATCTCTCTTATGTTGGTTTCGATCCATTCGACCTCAAGTTTAGGGACAGCAACCCCTTCAACCGTTTTGGTGGATTTTTTGTGTCCATTTATGATAACCCGCCAAAGGTCATAATCTACGGCTTGAATATAGATTCTTATTCTAGTCTTCCAATAGTTATTATTTTTTCCATTGAACAAGGGAGGTCTATTGATCGATTGACCTTCGGATTGGATAGGTCCAATTGTAGTGGTTGCCATATAAAGCTCTTAGACTGTTAAGTCAAAGACAAGAGCCCAAGCTCTGATACCAATTGTTAGTCCTAGTCAACCCAAGAGGGGGGTGAATTGGGTCTTTAAAAAAAATAACAATTTAAAAATATTTTCTAAAAATCTTTTAAATTTGCAAATAAATAAAGCAAGATAAACAAATATTGAAGCAATGCAAATACTAAAAGTTGAGGGATACAGAAATAGAATCGGACACCAGAGGTTTATAGTGGTTCGATTTTATCCTAACCTACATCCACTCCTCAAGATCTTCCTTGAGTATTTTCACTATTCAAAATACTTCACGAGCGTATTCCAAGCCTTTACAATCTTCAAGACTTCGCTTGAATGAGCTGAATGTTTACGGGCACATTCACAAGCCTATTTCAGCTTCAAGAAGATCCTATGAAATCAAACCCATGTATTCTTCTAATCTCTCTTGAACTCTTCTTTGATGAGTTTCACTTACTCACTCAAAGAATAAAGGGTGACTCACCCTTGAATACAATAAATGAGAAGGTAAAGAGAAATGTGGAATAAGAACTAGAGTTACAGCAATAAATGTGAGCTTGAAATTTCTGAGATTGATTTGAGTAATAGAACAGTAAATGCAAGTCTCCAGCCTTCTTAAATGCTGAGAAGTTACTCCTTATATAAGTTCTTGTGCATTCATGATCGTTGGAGGTAGAAGGGAGCAATAAATGCCAAAAATCCAACCGTTGAGATCTACCGCGATTTGAATTTCCGTCGCCGGTGTCGACATAAATACCTTTGGTATCGACACAAAGTGTCTATGGCAGGGTTCTTCAAGTAGTTGGGTCGACACGAATTTTCTGAGGGGTCGACACAAATTCTACATTCTACCTTCCAACATCATGATGTCGACACCTTTAGATCTGGTGTCGACTCGTTTGAAAACTTCAGCATTCGGAGGAACTACTTTGTGTCGACTCAACTTGCCTTTGGTGTCGACACGAATTTCTGTAGGCAGCCTCGGTTCTTTTATGTTGACACATTTGAACTTTGGGGTTGACACCAAAATTTTGCAGTTAGGCTCGGGACTTTTGTGTCGACACATTTAGACTTGGGGTCGACACCAAAAATCTGCAGGAGGTCTCGGTTATTTTGTGTCGACACAACTTCTATTTGTGTTGACCCAAACATCCAGATACCAAAAGTGAGGATCACTTTTGTGTCGAAACTAGATTGATTTGTGTCGACTCAAATTGAGTCCTAAGAGCTTCAGCTCTTTTGTGTTGACACCAAACTTGTTTTTGTCGACACTAACGCTTTGATACCTGAAGATCAACTTGTAAAACAATTAGGGTGTCTAACCATTTGATCAAAGGGTGTTGACACACTTCATAAGCTTCATGTATACTTTGCCTTAAAAGTATTTGACTTAATTTTTAATTAAGATTAATACAAAATATTCTTATTCAAGAATGCTCAAGTGTTTGAACCTTTTTCAGTTTTAAGTCATTTCTTTTTGGCTAAGGTGTCAACTTTAATTGTTCAAAATGTGTTAACACTTTCATTTCGAAAATGTAAAATATTGTTCATTTGAATTCATTTATTCTTAGAAAATGAATTATGAAAATCATCAAAATCAAAAAATAAAAAGCGCTTGGGCTAATAAGGTATACTTGAGTCACTAGGGATTCGCCATCCCAAGGGCATACATTACTTTTAAAACATCAAAAAACGTCCAGGGTCTTATACATAAAACTCTGCCAAAACTAAAAACTAAACACAAGAAAATTGAACCAAAACAAATCCCAACACAACAACCAAAACTACTCGTCGACGCCTGTGGTGGACTAACTCTTAGTCATTCCTAGAATCTACAACCATAGAGGTTACAGGAGAGTGCACTTAGCATTATTATGAACAGAAAAGACAATTACTTAGTTAAGGATAACTAAAAACTCTTTCTAAAAATAGTTCATCACATTTTTCACGAAAATATAGAAACTAATGCATTTGGTTAAACATGAAAATATCACAGATTATACAAAACCTTCTCAGTATTGCAAATAGAAATATGTTTTTAGCTCCACTGCCACAAATTTAAAATGCATGATCACTTTCTCAAATCTAGACTCATACCCCAACAATGTCCAAGTAGTCATCATTCTCACAATCGGGAAATTCGACGGTACCGTAACCTCAATTCGCAATGCACGGATAGCCACGTGATAGAATGAGGGCCACTCTCTATCAAGCACGAGTGGTATGTGCTAAAACCTGAGACTCAGCCCAAAAGCCTTAAAGGCAAAAACTCTCACTTAACGGGACACCTCTCCTATAGGGATAAATGAAAAACTCAAAGTTGGGTAACCTCCCTCATAACGAAATATAAAAGGGCCGAAAAACCTTGTAACTCAGCACTTTGGAACAACCACACAACATTAAACATACTTTCATAGTAACATGCTAGCTCAGAATATCATGGATAGCACATTTTAATTAAAAACATCATGGCTTTTGAAAACAACAGGTTCATGCAATCGTCAAACTGGTTATAGTTCAAAACATGCGCTTCAAAGCATTTTTAAGTATCATTTATATAAACTCAAGTTCAAGATAATGGCTAAGCACTCTCACCTTATCTTATATTCATACGAACCGAGCCTTTGCCAGCGAGCTAAGCTTGCTCCTCGGGTAACAAAACTTTCATACCTTACAAGCAAACATGACTTAACCGTCAACACGAAGTTCTACCCCTCTTAGAACGTGAAGTACTAAAACAATTCTGACCATTGAATGCTTTCTTGATTTTAAAGACCATGGTCACTCTCTTTTTAGGTTTAAGGGGTACTGCGCACTTGCTTAATTCTTCACTTGTTTAAGGATTTAACTTAACCATTTATTACTCACTCGCAATCATTAAATTTTAAAGTACCGTAGGATTTTGAGGTACTTAGACTGGGAGTTGGATTATGATTTTTGGTGACAATTTAGATTAAAATATTTTCCACAACTTTTATGTTTTACACCAAGGCCAAAACCTAAGGAAACTATGTGGAAAACTTGACAGAAACAAAAATGGTTCAACACTTGCTCAGAGAATAGGTCAGAAAAGTGTCTCTATTGGTCTCAATTTTGGGGTACCAGACCAAGTCCAAATGTGCCAATTTTTACGTATGTTCTATTTCACCATGTCCTCTACAAGTTTCATGTTTAGAGATAAGGGTAGTTATTTGGAACAAATTAGACTCTTTGGCCATTGTAGAAAATAGGTTCTGTCATCCGCCAAAACTCAGAAGAGCCAGTTTTGGACAGAGGGTTTGAAACAATTTTGGGAAATCATCCCAAGGCTTTAAGGTCTGATTTTTTGGAATCACGTACTGTAATATTTTATCTACAAAGTTCATATAGACCACATTTGGAATAGATCACAAAAAATAGGGGATTTAGGCTACACAAAAATATGTGACAGAAGTGTCCCTTGAGGGCTGAAACACAACAGAGAGTTTAAAGGGGATTTTGACCTATCAAAACTCATTATTTTGTGCTCATATTTTTTGGGAAGCTATCGAAACATGTTTTCTACAACTTGTATGTTTTGACCAAAACTCGGATCTCATTTTAAACTAGGGTTTTTAGGTCTGCATTGTTGACTGGTCTGAAACCGACACACTATGGTAGAATTGCAATTGCTCGAGTTCTACTTACTCAAATGAGGTCAAACCAATTTTAGATGAATGATAACACAAAAACATAGGTCTCTATATAATGAACACGCTTATGGAAGTTTTCTACATTGAGTTATGATATTCCAAAGATCAGGGCAGAAAGCTCAAAACTCCTAAAACTCAGGCATATTTTGATTATAGCCTCTTAGTGTCAAGTGTGTAAGTTTTTGACCTATTTTCTTTGTCTACTTGTATTATACTTCAATATATCAATATTCCAGAGCTTATAGAAGTCATGTAACCCATGGAGAAACCCACACTAACTCACAACATCAACATTCAAACCGAACAGTCCCAAAACAAATCCAACCATGACGCCTTTATTTTTTAGTTTTGATTCTTGACCTTAGATTTTTGTTTGAGGATGGTGGGAGAAATGTTTGATTTACGTAAAATTAGAAGTACTAGAGTCTCTCTTACCTTGTTGAGGATTACTTCTTGATTATGAAAACCATGGACTTAGCTTTTAAAGCTCTCATCTTCAAGCTTCTTCTTCTTCCTCTTTTCTTCTTCCTTTTCTTTCTTCTTCTCTCTCTCTCTCTCTCTCTCTCTCTCTCTCCCACTCTATATGCACGAAATTATGAAGAAAAAGGGTGGATTGGGTCTCTTTTTATAGCCAAAAGTCAAATAGAAAACTTCTTAGAAGTTTTCTTAACCATGGTTAACTAACCTTAGTTACTTTAAACTTAACTTGAGTTTGTGAAACTTGCTCACCAAGTTTTGGCACATTCTCCTAGGTTAGCCACTTGAGTATGTATATATAATTATATATATATACATATATCAAAATAATTTTCTTTATTTAATTGTAGGAGAAAATTCAGGTATTTTCACATTGGTTCGTTTTTTGACTTTTCGAGCGTAACTCTTATCTTAAACGACTTGAACTTATAACTTTGAATTCTTATCCTCAACATTAGGGTTTTAATATATTCTTATGTGGTTCCCCCTCTTTCCTGGATCTCGGGCTCGAAAAGGTTAAACGGTGGGGGCCGGTTCTTCTTACTGAACTTAGGTTCGAGATTTCATTTCATTTGAGATGTTCTTCCTATTTTATTTGTATCTTGAGTTCAGGTTATTACATGCGGGATCCTCGTGCTCTTGGAATTCACCTTGTTCTTCAAACTCTTCTTCTCTCTCTGGGATGACTTCCTCCAAGAACTCCTCCTTACTTGTTGCACAAATGCCATGAGCCAAGACCCAGAAGCAAAACACTCTAACCTTCTAACTAATCTCATGGCATAAACTTCACCACGATGCATACCATATAACACTTAATACAGTTTATAGTCAAGTAGACAAACAAATTGATGACAGGATAGTAGATAAGTCAATAAATATGTGCATATGAGATGATGTGTATGAAATGTAGATGCCCAACCCAATATACACCCAGATTATAACAGGGATTCTCCGTCGAGAATCACATAGTAGACTTTCACGGGTATTTGATCTCCAAAGCCATCATCGCGCCTCATTGCAAATAGTAACCACATTGCCGAGCGTCATGCCACAACTGTTTTACTTAATGGCAATGGCGTGGGGTCCGCGCCATACTCTAGGCTAATAATATTCAATAAACCATTTTAAACCCTGGGAACGCACCCAGGGTGTATAAACTAAATCTGTAACATCAGGGACGCACCTAGGGTGTACAAGGGGAATTCATCCGAAGCGGTTTGTTCCACCTTAAGACTCATGATGCCTTCGCCAGTTTCAACCCAAAAGTCCAGGCTATCGAAATCAGAATGCTAGCGACGAACCCATGGTGCCCAACAATATCCGTAAACCATTTCAAACACCAGGGATGCACCCAGGGTGTATGAACCAAAATCATTTCAAACACCGGGGACGCACCCATGGTGTATAAGCCAAAACATTTTTGAAAATGGCAACTAGGGACGCCCTAGACTTAGAATCAAGAACGACAATCTCAATATAGCCCATCCCAGCAACGATTTGCACAAATGGACTCCAACTTGCCAGGATGCAAGTGACAAAGTCAATGATGTAAGGTATGGATCTCAAATATTACCATCTACAGCATGGCATCAACTAGCATGGCAAGATTCAGGGTACAACGCAAAGCATAAAGTATAAGTATGTGAAGCACAAGTTACAATTCTCAAGATATGATTCAAACATAATAGCATGAGTTCTAAATCATCATGTATTCTCTTAAAAGCACTAATCAACTAATTTAAATCAATCATTATATAAAACGCGGGTCTAATAGCAAAGGGTACTCAAATCATGCTTAGCAAATTTTAAGGCCAAAAATTAAGTATTAAATTAAAAGAGCCGACAAGATTTTGGGGTATCTAGACTTTGAATCAAGCTATGATTTTTATACGCCATTTAGATAAAAATATTTCCTTCAACTCTCATGTTTAACACCAAGGCCAAAACCTAAGGAAAATGGGTGAACAAAACATCCTAAGCAAAAATGGTTCAGCACTTTTCTCAAGATTTCACCAAAAACATGCTTCTGTTGGTCTCCGTTTTCGGGTATCATATCAAATCCAAATTAGTCAATTTTTTATTATATTCTATTTCATAAGTCCCTTACAAGTTTCATGTTTAGAGCTAAGGGTAGTTATTTGGAACAAGTTAGACGTTTTGGCCATTTTAGAAAATAGGTTCTGTCAGCCGCCAAAACTCAACAGAGCCGGTTTGGGATAGAAGGTTTGAAATGGTTTTGGGGTCTCATCCCGAGGCTTTAAGGTTTGATTTTTGGGAAGAAAGTTGGTCAATATGTTAGCTATAATATTCATGTATACCACTTTTGGAATAGGTCACTAAAAATAGGAGGTTTAGGCTATATAACAATATGTGACAAAAGCATCCCTTAAGGGCTGAAACTCAACAAAGACTTTCAAAGGGGTTTTGACCTATCAAAACTCCATATTTTGTGCTCATTTTAAGGTGGGTAGATAGATATACATGTTATCTACAACTTTCATGTTTTGACCAAAGTTCGGATCTCACTTTAAACTAGGGTTTCCAATTCGGTAGTGTTGACTGGTTGAATAATGACACATTTTTGGTAAAATAGCAATATCTCGAGTTCTACTTATGCAAATAAGTTAGCACCAAATTTGAATAAAATATAACAGAAAAAGATAAATCTAGACATAAAGAACATGCTTATATCAATTTTCTACATTGAGTTATAGCGTTCCAAATTTTAGCGTAGAAACATCTATGTTCTGAGAAATCAAGTCTCTTAGGGTCCAAGTCTTCTACTTATGTCATGTCAAGTTTTTATTTTATTTCTTTGCATGCTTGTGTTTTAGACTTTAATGTCAAGCCTCCAGAATACTTAGATGTCATCAAACTCAAATATAATAAAATACAACAGCATCTCATATCACCCATAAACATAACAGCCCCAAATTTCCAACTATGACGCCTTTTCGGTTTGTTTTCGGTTCTCGATTCTTAGAGTGTTTAAAGGGATGTGTTGGGAGATATTTTGAGTGATATTAGTCATAATGTTTACAGGTTTTACTTACTTGTTTGAGGGCTCAAGGGATGGTGGTATGGAAGGACTTAGCTTTAGGAAAACACCTCTTGATTCTTAACTGCCTTCTTCCTTCTTTCTCCTTCTTTTTCTCCCTCAAACTTATAGAACACTCAACCAAGTCTTTTTCTCTCTATATGCACGAAAATATGAAGGGGAGGGAGTGGCGTTTGGCTTGGTTTATATAGGAGAAGGGCTAGGGAACACAAGATTAATTAAGGTACTTTTTGTTTCCTCTTTTCCTTACACATCACGTGGTTTGAGTTGACATGGTGCAACTTTTGAGGGAGGTGTATCAGATTTGGTGGAGGGATTACAGCTAGGGGCTGTTTGGGGGACAAAAACCTGACCTCACATCAATCAAGAGATTTTGCATTGGTTTGCGTGCCATTTTGCGTAAGAAAATGCATTAAAAGTTAATTTGATGTATCTTTTTTGTGTCTATTCCTACTGAGACCTATTATTTTAGTATTTTTATAATAAATATAGTATTTTCATATATTATCATAGTTTTCATAGCAATTGATTAAATAGATGTAATCTTTTAAGTTAAATTAAGCTATTTTGACATTATGTGACTTTTTAACTTATTTTGTTGTGTATGAACTTCAATAATGATTTGTTTGATTTTGTTGACCTATAACAATGTATTATTATGTATATTACTTGTTCAATAAGTATTGGATCATCATAATGCTTAATTTAATATGTTTCTCATCATTTTAAGCAAAAAAAAGTAAAAAGTCACTTTTTGGCACACTTCCCAAGGTGGTCGGCCACTAAGGGGCATTTTTGTCATTTTGATGTTATTTTGTCCTTTGCTACTTAATTGTATTTAAATTCTTGATTTAGGGTATCCATGTGTCAAAATTTAGATTTTTAAAACTTTTTACTATACTAGGTGCAAAATGGTCATTTTACCTATTTATGAGGATTTTTGCTTTTTAACTCATTATTTCATAATATTTACTACATTTAGAATGTTAGGAGACTCTCCGGGTGGTATGATTTTGTTGCCTGAGTTTTGGACCTTGTTGGGATTTTCGGGCCAAACTTAGGATTTTCGATTCGAGTTAAGGTTCTGAACTTCTTTTGTGTTCTATGATCTCATTGACTATTCGTCACTAACCCTTAGGGTTTGGCATGGGTCTTTACGCAGGTCATTATCAACCGGGTTGTTACAATTAGGGTCTGTACCGGGTCGTTATAGGAGTCGTGAAAGTCGATGATTGCATGTGAAGCATTGTAGTATATATGTATATATATCAAACTATCTTTTTTAGGCTCATGTGAGTCGAAATATCCATATCTTTTTCCATCAACATGTTTAGCTTTCATTACATGTTTGCCTAGTTTCTGCTGAGCTTTGGCTCTCGGTGTGGGATTTGAAAATATTTTTCAGGTGCTTACGGACACGCAAGTTGATCTAGAGGAGCCAGTTGGGGCGGAAGACCTGTAGTCTTCTTTTTATCTCTTTGGAACCATGTATTATAAGCCTGTTGGTGATTATACTTAATGCATGTCTATTCTTTATCTTAAGAGTGAAACATCGAGTTGGGTCTGTTTTTCAGCTTTGGTGTGGTTGTTTGTGGGGGTTTCACGTGACCTAGGAGTCGGGGCGTGAAGAGATTTAAGTTCACGAAGGATCATACCCCACACTACGTTCGAAAATTATATCGGGGATACGGTAGAAGGTCTCTTCGAAGCTTCAACTCGGAGAATCAAAATTCGTAGATAAGGAAAAACGACCAAAAGGTATTCATCTAAATTAACTGTAGTGGCATAGGTTTTATTTTGATCGTTCGATATCAAAAAGTTTTTAATCTGAAGCATGTTTTGGCGATTACCCGTCAGGTTTTTTTTAATCAAAAAATCGTATTCAAATCAATGATCTTGACAGTTTGCCTCCAACAATATATATGCACATTAAATCTCATAGATAAAGTAAACAAATATAAAATATATTTTTTATGAGAATTGAACTAAACCGGTTAAAAAACTTAGTACATTAAATCTCAATTAAAAGATTAAAATTTGACACATGTATAATTTTAACTCAACCTTTAAAATCAAAACAAGGAGTAAAAGACAAAAATAAAGCCAAATAACAAAAATACCCCTCCATAACCTGTTCTACCTAGGAAATTGTGCAAAAAAGTCACTTTTTGCACTTCAAGCTCAAAAATGAGAAAAATATGTACAAGTGAAGCGCTATTATGACCCAAGACTATTTAAACAAGTAATGTACATAATAATATAATTTTATAAGCTAACAAAAGCAATATATCATTATTAAAATTCTTACACACTTAAATAAGTCAAAAGGTCACATCTAGTCAAAATAACTTAAAATAGCTAAATTGTCTACACTTAAACAATTGATTGTTATCATTATTTTAATAAATAATAATAATAATAATAATAACAACAATAACAACAACAACAACAACAACAACAGTAATAATAATAATAACAACAACATTAAAATAGCTCATTTTAGTAAGTTAGAAGACCAAAAAGATATATCAAATCAATTTCATGGACAATGTAGTGCCAAAATACCACTAAATAAGCAATTAAAGCAAAATTAAGCACACTGATCCATCAAACAGCCCCATAGCTAAAAACCTGTGAACGTTTTGCACATTGATCCGTAAAATTAAGCACATTGATCCATCAAATCAATTTTAGTTTCTGACCACTCAGTTTTGCAAATCTAAAACCTTAGTTTAGAATAAGATATAAACTTACGTCAAAACGTGAAAGTTGTAGATAACATGTATTTTCTACTGTCCACCTATTAGGGTTGGTATACTAAAAATTATATTTTTAGTATTTAATTTTATTTTAATAAAATTAATTTTTTATTTTATAAGAATCTTTATAAATAATATATGTATATCATTTCTTTAATGTTATGCACGGATGTCCAATATTCTATACAGTATTTAATATGATGTGTAAAGTACAGCTTGCACATAGAAGATTAGATTTTAGATTCTTGCAAAATATAAGTTTTATCTTCACAGTTTAGATGAAAATGGACATACTTTCGGTACGACTGTAACACAGAGTTTTAGTTGGCATGTCTTGGTTATGGGGAACAAATAATAGCGTCGTCTATTGTTCCAACTCTTTGTGCTAGTACACTTTGTGCGTATTGAATGGGACAGATTGAGCTAATTAATTTTATACTAATTATATAAATTAATTCACACCCCAATGTTATTATAAATATTGTTTATGCTATTAATTCCGAAATAATTATTGATTTGCATATATTTAATATTCGTTGTTTTGATTCATTAGAGGTGTGATCTTATATGGGTCTATATTCCCGGTGAGTTAGATAGCGGTATTAATTATATGATGAATATTAATTATTGACGGAATCAACGTCCCGAAAGCTCGAGATTGATGATACTCCCTTAAGGAAGCTTATAAGTTTTGACCGGGCCAAACCCTGCAGGTGAATTTTAATATCCAGCGGTCAAATAAGTTAAGCGAAAGGACTTAAAGAATTACAAGATGTCAAGTAAATTAAATTGTTAGTAATTAAATTTAATTGGCAAGTATCAAGAATCTTAACATGGAAAGAAATGATAAGTATTTAATAACAGGAGCTTAATGCAAGAAGGTCCTGAGATTATGGGTTAGAGTGCAATTATAGTTCGTTAGTGGTGTAAACTGTAATTCAGTGTTTTATAAAAATTACAAAAACTGCTGCTAGTTTTTCATAATTACAGATACTGCTATGAAATTTACTTAATTGTAGAAACCGCTGATGGATGTCTGTGTTCCACTAGAAGTTTTACTCATAATTACTCCACAGGTCCCTGCTGTAGCCCTATAAATATGTGGGTAGGCGGAACCAGTTTTATAACTTGTCTTTCAAGACTAAAGCTGTCTAGGTTCTACCGGTATGAATTCTTGATAGATTGTAGCCCACACTACATTCAAGAATCGCATAAGAAAATACAGTAGAAGGTCTGACGGGAGCTTCAACTCGGAATCAAAAATGTAGTTAAAGATTTGACCTGTAAAATGTACTCTTCTAAATTAACTATGGTTGCATGGGTTTTAATTTTGATCGTTCGTCGTAAAAAGTTTTATCTGGAGCCCATTTCGGCGTTTGCCTGTCTAGTTAATTTTTTACCAAAAATTATTTACAAAAACAATAATTTTGGTAGTTTTACCTCCAACACCACCAACAATGAGCCCAATATATTAAGATTTGATAGGTCAAAACACATCTTAAAATCACTATTGTGGATTTGTGAATAACAAAGTCCTCTGTCACATATTTTTGTATGACCAGAAACCGCTGTTTTTAGTGATCTAATCTAAAAGTGATTTTCATAAAAAATGTAGGTAACATATTGAACTAATTACTATCCTAATATCAGACCTAGATACCCTTAGGTGGTCCCTCAAACTATTCATGAGACTTGTATAGAACATATTAAAGTAGAACCTATCCAAAATGCAGACCTGTAAGACCTGATTTGATACCCCAAAATCGAGACTCACTTAGGCACATTTTATGTACTTTTCTCTATAAAATGCTAAACCATTTTTACTTAAATGAACTTATTCACCTATTTGCCTTAAGATTTGACCTCAGTATTAAACAAAAAAGTTGTAGGGAATATTTGTCTCTAAATGGTAACCAAAAACCAGAACTAAACTCAAAGTCTAGGTACCCCAAAACACTATTGTCCTTTCTAAATGGATACTTGAAAGTTGACCCTTAAGTTGTTAAGTGTGTGGTTGACATGTCTTTGTTGTGGGACTTGAAGTATATGTTTTAATTGATTTAAGTTAGATGATTAATGTTTTAAAGTGATTATATGATGATTAGAATCCATACTATAAAGTTTGAACCATGTCTTGAAAATTGTGACTTATGCTTCAAATGCTTGTACTTAGTGCTTTACTGAGTTGTATTATGTGCTATGCCATGCTTAGTTTAATATTATGCTATAAATAGTTGTACTTGAGACGCATGTTGTACATCATGGGCATTTTTCACATTTACATTATGGCATATTGGAGTCCTTTCTGTTTCTACCATTATGGGTTGGGATATGTTAGAGTTGTTCTCTTTCTCGATTATGAGTTTAGGGCGTTCCTGGTTGCTAGTTTTGTAACTGTTTTGGGATATATTCCCTATGAGCACCCTAGGCATGTCCCCATTTTTGGAAAATTGTTTATCATGGATATTGATGGGCACCAAGGATTCGTCGCTAGTGTTCTGGTTTTAATAGCTTAGACTTTGAGTTGACTCCAGCAAAGGCATCACGAGTCTTAAGGTGGGATAAACCGATTTATTGTATATTGATTGATTATTGGATTATGATTTGATTGGCCTAGAGGGTGGCTCGGATCCTACACCATTGCCATTGAGTAAACTAACTATGGCATGAAGCCTAGGTGATGCATTTACTATTCGCAGTGAGGCATGATGGCTTTTGTGATTTACTCCCATAAAGTCTACTCTAGAAATTCCCGGCATTGAATCCGTGTTGTCATTCTAGGTGTTTTGTTGGGTTTGGAATTTGCATTGCATCCATGGCATTACACACTTGCATGATTATTCTTATATCTACTTGTCATGCTATAATTGTTACATTTTGTCTGTCTCCTTGACTTTAAAATATATTAAGTGTTAAATGATATGCGTTGTGAAATATTTTGTACTGTGAGATTGGCTAGAAGGTTTAGAGTGTTTTCTTCTAGGTTTCGGCTCACGGCATTATGTCGTAGGTGAAAAGAGGGCTTACCCTACGGAAAGGAATCGATCGACCAAATGGGGAAAGTACCAGGAGCACGATGATCCGATCAATTGATGTAATATTATATTAATTATCTATAATGAAACTTTAGCATAACCCTAATTGTATGTATATTTATCTTTCGACGTACCTGGGAGACGAGGCGTTATAGTTGGTATCAGAGCCTAGGTTTAGTGAACCTTCAGGCCTAAGGTTATGGAAAACCAAGCGTTCTGTCACATTGAAGCTCTGTAAGATGCGTTAAATTAATTATAACTATTATCTATACATTATAAGAACTAAAATTTTCCACGTCTAAGTCTTATAGCAAGTCATATTAGGATGCTACTGGGTTCGGACGTAGTAGGGAATCTACATGCAAGGGATGAGTAAGGACATAGAGATTAAAGAACGGAGATTCATGCAATGAATTATCTTATTTTAAGGGGGTAGATGGGAGTACGCACCAAGAGAAGTTACAGATATTATATCAAGAGCTACCATTAAAACCCTGCAACTTCATCCTTATAAGTTCTTTTCTCGTTTACCCCAAGCCTTTGTGTTAACTTCTGTATGTGGTTGAAGATCTTTGCATACCCTTCTTTATAATATCATCAGCCCTCAATAATACTGTCAAGTGTCGTTCGTCGGTTACCTTTCTGCACCCAAGTCTTGTTGGTAACCCGATCGAGAATTTCATCTTGGAAAATACCCTTATCTTTGAGTTTTTATTGTTGAGCTATGTCTAGATGATGACTAGTATTCGCACTTGATTCTCCTTCAATTCAAGTCATCATCCTTGAACTAACTCTTCTTTCATAGAGCTCAACTTCAATTATTTGTTAATTACTTGTTCTGAACATCCAACATTAATAAGATCTTTTCCCATCATTCATTTTCTTTTGATACTAATACCACAATCTATTGCAGTAATTTTGTGAATTCTTCGTACACTCTTGAAAATCTTATCAGGGAAGTAGACTTGGATGCTTAAATTAATGTACGTTAGACCAACGTAACTTCAGGACAAATATCTAGTTTAGCTACCCATCGCTTATCATCTTTTTTTCAAGACCTGATTATAGCAGATTGGTCCCGAGAACATTTCTTTGAATATTGATTGTTTGTTATTAATCCCTTATCCCACGTGCTCTTAATCCTCAAACGACCTCTCAAATCGGGTCAATAGTGATTACTTTAACCATTACTTACAGTCCTCTCCCAATCCATCATTTGAACTCCCAATTCATTGAATCTCAATAAAGGATTTGTTCTCCTTTCCTTCGCTACTTTAGCCCCAGCCATATTTCGTGTACTTTAGCTCATTTTTTCGATATCCTCAGCTATACGACTTCTCACTTGCCGTCCTGTGATCGCTTTCCTTGAGACTAATAAATTTGAATTAACCATTTTTATTGAACCTCATGTATATTTTCATAAGCCTCGGTTGACCTTCAAACCCTTACCTAGTAGACCAGTAAGGAACGATAGTCATCCGGATATTATGTCATTAGGCTATACCACTTTCACGAGAAACTGCGATGATGCGCGAGAACCTTCTAACACCTCTTCAAAGCGTGAAGCAAATTTCTTCTTGGTGTCAAGGCTTAAAATGTTTACCAATGCCCGCATTCAACAAGTTTTGAAGATCGAGACCCAGACTATAGGAACGAAAAAATTAGGGCTTATTCTGTAACACCCCGACGCTTCACATGGCAATGATATTGTTCGCTTGGGCAAAGCCCTTGGGGTATTATTCTTCCTAGGAGGTCACCCATCCTTGCATTTCTCCATCCCAAGCACGCTTAACTGCGGAGTTCTGCTAGGGTTTCTACCACCTGGGAAAAGGCATCGTTGAATGTAAGGGTCTAAGATTTTTCTTTTATAGCCCAGGAACTCCCTCTCCCTTTTCGATGTGGGATACCAGGATATCACAATCCACCCCCTTAGGGCTGCACATCCCCGTGCAGTAGACTGATAGCTCTAGTAGCCTGCCAGTACTTATCGACCCGGCCGCGTAGTAGCCCGCCCACATGTCACGCGAGACGGAAGGGGCTCACACTCGGAGGTGAGAAGAGTTGGCTCTGATACCATCTATAGCATGGCATCAACTAGCATGGCAAGATTCATAGTAAAATGCGCAAAGCATAAAGTACAAGTATGTGAAGCACAAGCTATGATTCACAAGATATGATTCAACATGATCACATGAGTTCTAAATCATCATACATTCTCTTAAAAGCACTAATCAACTATTTCAAATCAAAAATCATATAAAAACTCGGGTCTCACAATAAGGGTACTCAAACAAACACTTAGCAACGTTTAAGGTCAAAAATTAAGTATTAAATTAAAACAGGCAACAAGGTTTTGGAATAACTAGACTTTGAATCAAGCTATGATTTTTATACACCATTTAGAAAAAAATATTTTCGACAACTCTCATGTTTAACACCAAGGCCAAATCCTAAGGAAAATGGGTAAATATTTTATCCTAAGCAAAAATGGTTCAGCACTTACTTTAAGATTTTACCAAAATTATGCTTCTGTTGGTCTTGGTTCTGGGGTATCATTTCAAGTCCAAATGAGCCCCTTTTTTAGTATGTTCTAGTTTAACATGTACCCTACAAATTTTATATTTAGAGCAAAGGATAGTTGTTTGAAACAAGTTAGACTTTTTGGCCATTTTAAAACGTAGGTTCTGTCAGCCGCCAAAACTCAGCAGAGCCGGTTTTGGACAGAGGGCTTGAAATGGTTTTAGGGTATCATCCAGAGGCTTTAAGGTCTGATATTTGGGCAAAAAATACTTCAATATGTGATCTACATTGTTCTTGTAGACTACTTTCGGAATAGGTTACTAAAATTAGGTTTTTTGGGCTATATAAAAAATATGTGATAGAATGTTCCTCGGGGGCTGAAATTCAACAGAGAATTTAAAAGGAGTTTTGACCTGTCAAACATTAATATTTTATTCTCATTTTTGGTGAGTCGATAGATACACATGTTATCTACAACTTTCATGTTTTAACCAAAGTTTGGATCTCATTTTAAATTAGGGTTTTCAAGTCAGTAGTGTTGACTGGTCAGAAAATGATATACTTTGGTAAAATTGCAATATCTTGAGTTCTGGTTATACAAATGAGTTGAAACTAACTTTGGATGAAAGATAACACAAAAATATAAATCTGGACATAAAGAACATGCTTAGATCAATTTTCTATATTGAGTTATGGCGTTTCAAATCTCAGGGCAGAAACATCAAGGTTCTCAAAAATTAAGCCTCTTAGGGTTCAAGTCCTCTACTTATGTCACGTCAAGTTTTTGTTCCATTTCTTTGTATGCTTGCATTTTGGACTTTAATATCAAGGCTCCAGCACACATAGAAATTATCAAACTCGAAGGTAACAACATACAACAACATCTCATATCATTCAAAAACTCAACAGCCCCTAATTCTTAACTACAATGCCTTTTCGGTTTGATTTCGATTCTTGATTTTTAGAGTGTTTAAAGGGTTGTGTTGGAGCTATTTTGAGGGATCTTAGATACAAGGTTTAGAGGTTTTAGTTACTTGTTTTGAGAGATCAAAGAAGGGTAGAGGGTTGATATGGACTTAGCTTTAAAACTATGGTCTCGAAAGACCCCTTCCTCGGATCCCTCCTTCTTCTTCTTCTTCTTCTTCTTCTTCTTCTTCTTCTTCTTCTTCTTCTTCTTTCTTCTCTCAAACTCCCATGGACCCTCAAGAACCATTAAAATCTGGTCTTTCTCCCTCTCTCTCCA
>JAULJZ010209122.1:0-18813 GCA_032270985.1 Heliamphora pulchella | reverse complement strand
TGGCATATTGGAGTCCATCTGTGTACATCGTTGTTGGGATGGGCGGTATTGAATTATTTTTCTTGGTTCTAAATCTAAGGCGTCCTTGGTTGCCATTTTTCTAAATGTTTTGGAATATATTCCCCTTGTACACCCTAGGTACGTCCCCGGTGTTACAAATTTGATTGGTATTTGAAATGGTTTATCATGAATACTGTTAGGCACCATGGGTTCGTCACTAGCGCTTTGGTTTTGATGTCTCCTTGATTCCATCGCTCCTTGAGTTATGATATGGGCAAATTGGGTAATTTTAGAGAGAGTCTAATTCGGCAGACCTAATCCCACCGCGGTGGTAATTTTGGAGAAGAGCCCAATTATGGCGGACCTAAACTCCATTGTCGCGATGTTTTGAAGGGTAATTTCAAAGAGAGCCTAATTCGGTGGATCTAATCCCACTGCGGTGATAACTTCAGAGAAGAGCCCAATTATGGAGGTCCTAAATCCCTCATCTTGGTACTTTGCACAATGTGAAATGTCTCTTGAATTCCTTTAGACTTTGGGTTGATGCCAAACGAGCATTCTTGTTCTTAAGGTGGGTTTTATGGGCATATAATTTTGGCCAGGATTTGGAATAAGGATGTTATTGGCCACCCCACGCCATTGCCATTGAGTAAAACAGCTATGGCATGATGCCCGGTGAAGTGGTTTCTATTCGCAACGAGGCGAGAATAGGTTTGGTGATTATAGTCCCATCGAGTCTACTCTGGTGATTCTCGGTGTGGAATCCCTGTTATAATCTGGGTGCATATCGGGATGGGCAATTGTATTTCATACACGACATCTCATATGCATATGTTTATTGACTTATCTGCTATCCTATCATAAAATTGTCCATCTCCTTGACTATAAACTGTACTGGTGTTGCGGTGAATTTTGTGCTGTGAGATTAGTTAGAAGGTTAGAGCGTTTTGCTTTTGGGCCTTGGCTCATGGCATTCGTGCCACAGGTGAGCAGAAGTTCTTGGAGGAAGTCATCCCAGAGGGAGAAGAAGAGTTTGAAGAACAAGGTGAGTTCTAAGAGTAAATGGATTTCGCTGATGCATTCTGAGGAGTCGAGATCTCTGCTTTTGTTCTTATATTTAGTTTTCTCGTGCTTAGTACATTTTTTAAAATTTCTTAATGAAACTGTAATAGTTATGTACTTTTAATTTATTCAGAACTCCTTTATGATGTAATAACTAACGTATATAAATATGAATGAATTGCTAGAATATCCCTTTATTTATATTTATATATGTCCCGACGTGCCTGGAGGACGGGACGTCACAAACGTTCCCGATCATGACGGCGTATAGCAAACGTTTGGCTTAAAACGTGGCACGGCTCAGGACGTATATTACCCAAAGTCAATCATACCCAACACGATAATCCGAATAGCACCATTATGTTCCCGTATATCAGCGTTCCCGATCACAGCGGCGTATACCGGCTGTTCGGCTTAAGATGTGATGCTGCTCAAGATGTAACACGGCTCAAGACGTACATGGCTCAAAGTCAACATATCCAATATAATAACCCGAATGGTACCACTACGTTCCCGTACGTTAGGATCCCGTACATCAGCGTTCTCGATCACAGCAGCATATAGCGACTGTTCAACTCAAGACGTGATACGGCTCAAGACGTAACATGGCTCAAGACGTATATGGCCCATTGTCAGCACCACTTCTATAATATAACCATAACTCAAGGAGCAACGGAAACCAAAGGGGTATATACCCACAAATAGGACCAAGGTACAAAATAACCAAAACCAATGTACAAGATGCAACTCATAAGATGCCCCAAGTGCAATGCAATGATACTTATGATACAACAACTCATACCTTGAAGTACAACTTAACAATAATGTGGTATGAAACTAAACATGGCATGACGCACAAACCAACATAGCATAATATACAACTCATTAAAGCATGGAGTACAAGTATATGAGGCACAAGGTATAATTTATGTGACACGGATTCAACCTATCGGCATGGTTTCTATTCATCAATTTGTCAATTTCGTACACCAACCACTCGCATAATTCATTTAAAGTCCATATGTTCAAGTTTCATTAAGTAACATGCCACTCATACACTTAGCAAAATTTAGGTAAATATTTAATTGTCAAATTTAAAGTTACAACAGTATTTTAAGGTACCTAGACATGAATTTAATTTATGATTTTTGAACACCAATTAGATAAGAATATCTCATACAACTTTCATGTTTTACACTAAGGTCAGATCCTAGGGAAAAATGGTCATTTATTTTATTTAAGTAAAAATCATTCAGCCCTTTACAGAGGAAAACGAAGAATATAGGCATCTATTAGCCATGATTTTGGGGCATCAATTCAAGGTCTATGGTTCTGATTTTTAGGAAAGTTTTAGTTCAAGGTGTCCCCTACAAGTTTAATGGTTTGTGCTAGGACAAGTTGTTTGGAACAAATAGGTGTTCTTGGCCAATTGATAAAGTGGGTTTAGTGAGCCTAAAAAGGGTCTGCTGAATTGGTTTCAACAGAGAATGTTCAAAACCTTTAGGGTACTATCTGAGGGTATTTTGGGTTGATGTTTGCTCAGTATTTAGTTTAATATGTTATCTACATTTTTCATGCTTAACACTTTTGAATTTGGCTATAAAAAACTTGGGATTTTGGTCTCACAAAAATATGTGACTGGGGGCTCTATTAGTCACTAAGTCACAACACTGACTTTGGGAAAGGTTTGACCTAACAAGAATTCATAGTATTGGCTTATTTTTGGTGAACAGTAAGATAAACATGTTATCTAGAATTTTTATGTTTTGACCTAAGCTCATTTCTCACTCTAACTTAGGAATTTTAGGTCTGCAACTCAGAGTGGTCAAAGTCTAACACTATTTGGTAAAAATGGTATATCTGGCGTTCTACCCAACAAAATCACTTCAAACAATTTTTTGATGAAAGATAATGTACAAAGCTAGGTCTGGACATAAAAATCACTTTTAGATCATTTTTTTTACAATTAGTTATAGTATTTTAAAGTTCGTGGCAGAATGTTGGTATGTCCAGAAAATTAGAATATCTAGGATTTCGATAACTTAGCTCATGTTATGTTTAATTCAATGTATTTTATTTCATGCATGTCATATGTTCATACATACCAAAGTTCCAGAACCTATTCAAGTCATAAAACTCAAAAACAAGTAAATGCAAACAAAAACAATACAAGATCTCACATGAACAACCCCTATCCTAGCCTCACAACACCTTTTTTTTAATCCATTTTTAGTTCTTGTCTTTGATTGTGTTTTAAGAGATGAGTTGAGAGGAGTTTTATGATGATGTTGGACAGAAATTTTAGAGGTTTACTTACCTTATTTGAAGACCTAAGAGTGGAGGATGGCAACAAGACTTGGATTTGGTGTTTCCTTGGTCTCCGAAGACCTCCTATTCTTGGATCCTCCTCCTCTTTCTTCCCTTTTCTTCTCTTCTTCTCCTCAAGAACACTTAAACTTTTTGGTTTCTCTCCTCTCTCTCAATCGAATTTTTTGAAGGGGAAGAAGGGGTTTAAGGCTTTGTTTTATAGAGAAAAACATAGTGGAGGCCATAAGTGCATTGTAAGACAATTTTGAATTTTTTTAAATTCTAATTGGTTGCTTGGGAGGTGGAGGCCCTTTTTAAGAGATTTAAAATCTGAAGTTTTCAGAACAACAGGTGGGATTTGTTTTAGTGTTATTATTATAGTTTATAAAAATGTTGACAACAATTAATTATTTAAATGTAGGCAATTAAGCTACTTTGACTAGATGTGACTTTTTAACTTATTTAAGTGTGTAAGAAATTTAATAATGATGTATTTGCCTTTGTTAGTCTATAATATTATATTAGTATGTATATTACTTGTATAAATAGTCTTAGGTCATTATAATGCTTGATTTGTACAACTTTTTCTTATTTTTGAGTTTAAAAAAGGTAAAAAGTGACTTTTTGTGCACACATCCCAATGTGACCGGCCACTAGGGGCAGTTTTGTCATTTTTTGATGTTATTTTGTCTTTTGTTACTTAATTGTTTTTAAATACCTAATTTAGGGTGTCCATATGTCAAATTTTAGATTTTAAAGATTTTTTACTTTATTAGGGACAAAATGGTTATTTTACTCTAAATATAAGAATTTTTAATTTTTAATCTAATATTTTATGTTATTTACATAATTTAGGATGCTAGGAGTCTTCTCTGAGTATTAGGGTATTGCCTCTGAGCATTTGATCTTTTTAGGATTTTCGAATCGAATTAGGGTTTTCGGGTCGAGTTATGGTTTTTGATCTATTAGTGATCTAAGATCTTATCAGCTTACCATTGCTTATACTAGGGTTTGGGTAGGATCGCTACATGGACCATTATAAGTTGGGTTGTTATAACTAGGATTCGACGCGGGTTGTTACAATAGTGATGTCACCTTGTTGACCAAGCGATCGCCATCTGTCTCTTGGGTTTTGTGGTGACCCCTGCTATGTATTATAGCAACCTCCATGTTCAAAAGTGGCGGGCATGTTATGTTTACAGTTTTTGTAATCTGTGTAAGTTTTGAGACTTGTATCATACAACCGGAACAGTTTAAGCAGCAAATAAGGAAAAGTCATGTAACAGATGAATATATAAAGCAATAAATGGCACAGAGGCCCAAATACATCAGAATGTAACAGAATATATCCAAATATGAAACTGGGGCACCTAGGCCCAATAATTAGTAAACTGGGGCATCGGCCTCATTAGAGATGACGTCCTTAAACAGCTTCACCAAGTTATCAATGTCATCTCCACTGTCTGAAGAAGAGGATACAACCTGGGAGCGGCTCCTGGTTAAAGAAATGAACCCTTTAGAGCGGGCTCTAGAGGAGGAAGCCTGGGAATCACGACCTCGAGCTAGAGCCGAGATCGGAGTCGAAGGTTGGACTAGAGCCTATGGCTGTACTTTACTGACAGCTGGTACCATAGGCTGTCAAAAAAGGAAGTAAGAATCAGAACAGAATATAAAAAACTACAAAAAAGTTAAAAAGACTATAAGGTACTCACTATGGCCACTAGAGTAAAAATAATGCCAGCTACTCAAACTGTGGCATCAAACTGATGAATCAGTGCTCTCTGACCCGTAAGCATCAGCATTACACGATCCACTCATGCCTGATTAAACTGCAAAAGAAGAGAAAAAGGCAGTTCAAGAAAGTTAGTCAAGTAAAGTAGTAACTAAAAAAAGAAGTATGAGTAGACCTAGCCAATCTCAGCTCTAAACTCGAAGTTCAGTGGGACTGGGACCGGAAGGGAAAAGAGGAAGCCATAGGTGTTAGGGTTAGTATACTGAAAGTCATATTTTTAGTATTTAATTTTATTTTAAAAAAATTAATTTTTTATTTTATGAGAATCTTTACGAGCAATGTATGTGTATCATTTCTTTAATATTATACATGGATGTCTGATATTCTGTATAGTATTTAATCTGATTTGTAGAGTACGGTTTGTACACAGAAGATTAGATTTTAGGTTCTTGTAGAATATAAGTTTTATGTTTACAGTTTAGATGAAAATGGACATACCATTAGTACAACTGCAGAACATAGTTTTAGTAGACCTGCCTTGATTACGGAGTTCAAATAATAGCGTTGTCTATTATTTCAACTCTCTATGCTAGTACATTTTGTGTGTATTGAACGGGACATTTGGGATAATTAATTTTATACTAACTATATAAATTAATTCACACCCCAAGATTATTATGAATAGTGCTTATCCTCTTAATTCTGAAATAATTATTGATTTGGATATATATTTAATATTCGTTGTTTTGATTCATTCGAGGGTGCGATCTTATATGGGTCCATATTCCCTGTGAGTTGGATATCGGTATTATTTATATAAAAAATATTAATTATTGACGGAATCCACATCCTGAAAGATTGGAAATGACGATACCTCCTTAAGGAAGCTTATAAGTTTGGCCAAACCCTATAGGTGTATTTAATTATCTAGCAGTCGAATAAGGTAAGCGAAAGGACTCAAGGAATATCAAGATGCTGATTAAATTAAATTATCAGTAATTAAATTTAATTGGCGGGTTTTGAAAATCTTAATTTGGAGAGAAATAGTAAGCATTTAATAACAGGAGCTCAATACTATACGGTCTTGAGATTATAGGTCAGAGTGTAATTATAGTTCTTTTGTGGTGTGAACTGTAATTCAGTGTTTTATAGAAATTGTAAAAACTGCTGTTGGTTTTTCATAATTGCAGATACCGCTATTAAGTTTGCTTAATTGTAAAAATCGCTGATACGTGTCTGTGTTCCACTAGAAGTCTTACTCATAAATACTTCCCAGGTCCCTGCTGTAACCCTATATATATGCGGGTATGCTGAACCAGTTTCATAATTTGTCTTCTAAGACTAAAGTTGTTCTGGTTGTACCGGAACGAGTTCTTGGAGGATTATAACCCACATTATATCCGGAAACTGCATAAGGGAATACCGTAAAAGATCTGATAGGAGTTTCAACTCGAATTCAAATCGTAGTTGAAGATTTGACTGGTAAAAAGGTATTTATCTAAACTAACTTTGGGTGCACGGATTTTATTTTGATCATTCGTCATCAAAAGTTTATATGGTGCCCGTTTTGGCGATTTCCCGTAGGATTAATTTTTTCCATTAATCGTTTATAAAAGCAAAGATCTTGGTAGTCTTGCCTACAACAATTGCTATCAGAGCCGTTTTATTTTTTATTTTCGATTATCGGTAGTTTTAGAACTGTTGCTAACTTTATTTTGCAGGTGTTTTATTCCCAATTTTATGATCGTCGTTTATTTTTTCATATTTGATTGAATGGTGTGAATAATGATTATTTTTTTAATCACGGGGGTTGACCGTGATAGATTGAATGTGAGCTTTCGGGACATAGGATCGATGCAATAGCTAGTTTTATATTTTAAATATCTGTTTAAATTATTTAAGAATAGGTTGAAAAAATCCAAGAACACGAAGAACGGAGGCAGTACCGGCGGTGGTTCGGGTTTTAACAGGCTATAGATCGCGGTAAGGTTTTAATGATTTTAAATAAGTTTTTTAGTGAGTTTTTCTGCAGTATTTATGTATAAGAACAACATAAAAAATAAGTCAAAAACAGAAATGAAAAATCACCAAAACATCCCAGTTCTGGCAGATTTGCTGGCAACAGTTTTTATTATTTTTTGGGAAATTTTTTAAATATAAAATATTAATAAAATATACCTCAAAATACTGTCAAAAACTAGAAAAAAAACTGGCCTAAACAATGCATTAAAAAAGAAAAAAATAAAAGCGATTTTTTTTTCGGCGATCGCGCTACAACAGCAGTTTTCAGGCAATTTTTTGATAATTTTTTGGGCTGTTTTTTGGCATATTTTTGACAGAAAGGTTGTACTTTTTAAGAGCTTTTCAACCATATAAAATATGTCAAAAACGGAGTTGGATGAGGTAGCAGCAGCTTTAGGCAGTGTTTTTGGTAGTCTTTCGGGCTGTTTTGAGCAGGTTTTTTTTATAAAAAAACATAGTACTTTTTGAGATCTTTCTTTTGATATAAAGTACGTTAAAAACAGAGTTCGAGAAGAGTTCGAAAAAGCCCGAGGAAGTTGGCTGCACAGTGTTGTTGCAGATAGCAGCGTTTTTTGAGGTTCGGATAATTTTTCTGGCCAATTTTTGGGTACGTTTCCAGCAGATTTTTTGACAAAAAAAATCTCATATTTTGAGAGCTTTCCAATGATATAAAGCTCGTAAAAAACGAAGCCCGAATGAGGCGGCGGTAAAGTGGAGTCGATAGTGGCTGGTGGTGGTCCGACGGTTTCTCTCTCCCGAGATTGCTTTGTGTTGATTTTTTTATGTATACGAACTGATATGATATATCAGTATATATCAGATAGTATCAGGAAAGTTTAACGCAATCAGGACACTGAATCAAAGACGAACAGGGATTGAAACTGTTGATTCTCTTAGGGAGACTGAAACACGTTAGTGTTTCACTTGGATAATAAAATCAGTATATATGCATATCATGTTTATATATATACTGCCTAGATGATTGCATATCTATTTTATTTATCATGTTAATTTAATTAATTCAAAATTTCAGTTTTAAATAAAATATTTTGTAATGAAAAATAAAATTAAGTTTTTTTCAATTAATTAATTTTAATTAAATAAAAAAACTTTAGATATTTTATTTTTTTACAAAATATCACGTTTAAAATGATTTTTTTAATTGAATATCTTGAAAAAATGTTGGAATTAATTTTAGATTTTGAATTAATTAACTGAAAAAATGTTTAACCAAAATAAATTATTATTTTTTAAAAAATATAGATCGAAAAATAAAATAAATAAATACCTTTAATCACTACCTTAGCTGAAAAGCTGGAGGAAAAAATTGTGTATTTATTAAATTTTATTTGTTACGCATTTAAACACGAAAAGATGGTTTGATAAATCAAAATCTTTGAAATAGTATACACGGAAAGATATTTGATTCTTTCAAATCGCGTGGTTTTTAAAATTAATAAATTTATTTTAATTAAATAGATTTTTATAACCCTAACTGGGAGAGAGAATTTATTCACAAATAAATTTCGCGGCTTACATCACCAATTTATAGGCGATGCAACTAAACCCTGCGTGTTAGCAGTAAGGCCTTCTTCCCCATTGAAAAAATTAACCACGGTATCACTAGTACAAACCTTCTTTAGGGATAATTCTCGATAATTGTTAGTGTAGATCACTTCTCCATCTGAAGAGTTCATTGCGAAGCGATTGATTTGGGATTAGGTGATTTTTAACACTTAGCTGTATGTAAGAGTATCCTCTTCATTTGAGTCATTGCTATTATATATTGGACCGAAACTATGTCAGCTATTTAATTTTACTTGGTAGGGTCAGTTGCCTAGATAGTAGAATTAAAAAGAATTGGCCTGTCTGGTCTTATGAAGGATAGTAGACGTCCTCCCATCGAGACATGCTATTCTCAAGTTGTCAGACTGCTGGCGAATTAATTTTAAAATTGTCACGCCCTGACATCCGGGTCACGCAAAATCCCACCAAAACACCCATTTGTAAAAGTAGGTTTTACAGTTGATAATCAAAATGCACAACATTTGAATAAAATTCCCATCGTTCAACTCTCATAAAACTGTAAAATAGTATTGCCTCAAGGCGTACAAAACCA
The DNA here is from genome assembly GCA_032270985.1 of Heliamphora pulchella. NCBI lineage: Eukaryota > Viridiplantae > Streptophyta > Magnoliopsida > Ericales > Sarraceniaceae > Heliamphora > Heliamphora pulchella. The sequence goes on along the minus strand of JAULJZ010209122.1, from coordinate 9,571 downwards.
ACCATCATAGGCATTACATGTAAAAGTACATGTACAAATAAAAATGAGGAAAACTACAGCAAGTTTTCCATCACCTCTGCAACTAGGTCAACTCGTCATGATCACCTGAAAATATTTTTCATAAAATCCCACACCATGAGCCAAAGCGCAATAGAACATAGACAGTAAAACTGTAAAGCAGGCTATGTAATCTCACACCCATGGGCTCAACCACGGGAGCCGAAAAGGTTTTTTTCATAAAAAACCAACAGTTTTCCATCAAGCCTTCACGGGCCTCAAAAAAGGTTTTTATCTCATAAAATCCACATTTTCTATCCTTCAAACTATGCATATCATCCTAACAGATATCATGCCACAGTTAAGGAGAAAGCTGTAAACAAACAGTAAGCTCAACTCGGGCCATATGCAACCGAGGAGAAAAGATGTAAAAGAAATCCTATGTACCGACTCTGCCTTACAGACAAAGGTAACAACTATAGATTCTCCACCATTACCCTGAACCCACAGGCTTGGTAATGACGAGCTCTATACGTAGTCACAACAACGCACTCAATTTACGGGTCATGACCGAGGGTTCAGAGCACCCACACAACCACTCAATTTACGGGACCTGATCCCGAGGGTACAGAGCACCCAATACACTCAATTTACTGGTACTAACCCGAAGGTACAGTGCACCTACGCTGCGCACGTTTTTGGACTTACACCGAGGAGCAATGGAAACCCAACTCAACAAAGCCCACTGTCACGGTACATCTAGGGATAACATTTAAAAACCCACCGTAGCTCAACTACGAAAACCAGTAAAATAGCTTATACACGCATGTATAAGAAATCCCATCCATCAACGTGGAGATCTAAAACTATTTCCTAGAAAACGTTTTTAAAATGATAGACTCAACCCCGCGGGTCAGCTCCAAACCTCTAAAATCACGTTTTTCACTCGATTTCTCAAATTACTATTTTCAAACCTCCTTTTGAAAGCCACGAATGTCAGCACACCCAGATCATGTATAAAAATCAATAAAAGGCATAAAAACCCACTTTTACCCAAAAACCAAGATTTACACATGAAAATCACATTTTATGCATTTCTACCCAGTGAAAGCATACACAATTACATATATCACCCAAATACAGTAGTGGAGTCTAAAATCTTACCTTGGAGAGCTAAAAGCTCGACGTCTCAAAACTGAACGGTGTTAGAACGAGAATTCGACCGGATATATGCGAAACCCTCGGCACCGATAGTAAGGATCCACAAAGGAATCAACAAAAACCCAAGCTCCGGGCCCACAAATCTAGAGAGAAGGAGGATAATAGGGTTTCTTAGGACTGAAGAAATGTTTTTGTATAAAAAATCACGCCACTGGTCCATTTATAGAAAACAAAAAAATGCACTGTTCAGTCGACCGAACCATAGGGTTCAGTCGACCGAACCTAGAAAAACTAGTTTGGTCAACCGAACTGAACCCCCCAGTCGACCGAACCTCCGAGAAAAGCTACTGGAATTTTGGGTCTCGATTTTGTGAAGAAAAATATGGTTTTTTGGTCCAAAACAAGCTAAACACCAACCAAACGAGCCTCTACCAAACCCCAGAAAGCGTGTAACACATTTATACGTGCTGTTCTACAACTGTAAAGCATAAACCATGCATCAATGCTATTCATATGCTGAATCAAACACGTCAAATATATAAACAACATAAAAGAACAAGGTTCCAGGTCTCACAACTCTCCCCCCTTAAGGAATTTTGCCCCTGAAATTTACAACAAGGTCACGAGGTAAACAAGTCTGGATATCTAACACGCATCTCAGACTCAAGCTCCCACGTCGCTTCCTCAACCCCGTGATGATGCCATAGGACCTTGACATAAGCAATTGTTCTGCCCCACAACACCTGCTCCCTTGTATCAAGAATCCTCACTGGACACTCCTCATAAGTGGCATCCTCATCAATCCGTAGCTTAGCCCAATCTAGCACATGTGAAGGATCAGGCTCGTACCTCCAAAGCATAGAAATGTGGAACACGTTATGCACAGATGCTAACTGAGGTTGTAATGCCAAACGGTAAGCAACCTTACCAACCTTGTCAAGGATCTCAAATGGTCCAATGAAGTGCTGTGATAGCTTCCCGCTTCGACCAAATCTCATCAAACCTCAACGTGGCGAGACCTTTAAGAATATATGATCCCCCACTACAAACTCCAAAGGTCGCCTCCTCTGATCTGCATAACTCTTCTGACGGCTCTGTGCTGGCAATAGGCGCTGGCGTATCACAGCAACTCTCTCTGTCGTCTCCCATACCATGTCTGGCCCAAAGACTGTGGTCTCTCCCACATCTGTCCAACATACGGGTGATCTACACGGTCTACAATACAAAGCCTCATACGGTGTCATCCCAATACTGGACTGATAGCTATTATTATATGCAAACTCTGCCAATGGTAGATGATCCTCCCACGAACCTCTGAAGTCAAGGACACTGGCCCTCATCATGTCCTCTAGAATCTATATAGTCCTCTCTGACTGGCCATCCGTCTAAGGGTGAAAAACGATACTGAACGTCAAGTTTATCCCCAAGGCCTTCTGAAGACTCTGCCAAAAGCGCGATGTGAAACGCGGGTCTCTGCCAGAAATAATGGATACCGGCACTCCATGCAACCTGACTATCTCTTTGACATACAACTGACTCAGTCTCTCCACTGAATCCTTCACTCGGGTAGGAAGAAAGTGTGCAGACTTCGTCAACCTATCAACCACAACCCATACGGTGTCGTGTCCCCTAGGTGACCGAGGAAGTCCTGACACAAAGTCCATCGTGACATGCTCCCACTTCCAGTCCGATATAGGCAATGACTGTAGCAATCCTGCCGGTCTCTGGTGTTCTGCCTTTATCTGCTGACAGGTAAGGCATCAGGAAACAAATTAGATCACGTCTCTCTTCATCCCTGTCCAATAGAACTGACGGCGTAAGTCACGGTACATCTTCGTGCCTCAAGGATGCACGGCAAGACGAGAGTGATGATTCTTAGGTAATAGATCTGCTCGGCATGACTCTGGCACAAACAACCTGCCTGCCAACCTCAGATTCTGATCAGAACCCACAATCCATACTGCTATATCCTCGCCACTAGCAACGCGGTCTCGTATCATCTGAGCCTCCTGATCCGTCTGCTGGACCTTTAGTACACGTACTATCAACGCTGGTCGAGTAACTACAGAAAATAAGGTGGCACCTGTCTCAATCTCCCTGTGGCATAAATCAAACTCCCCAACATCTGCAAGCATGTCCCACTCATGTATAGCCACAGAAGCTAACGATCCGTGAGATCTCCTACTAAGCGCGTCTGCCACCACATTAGCCTTCCCTGGATGGTACTACAAATCAAAATCGTAATCCTCTAGCAGCTACATCCACCGCCGTTGGCGCAAGTTCAGGACCTTTTGCAAAAACAAGTATTTTAAGCTCTTGTGATCGGAGAAAACCTCAAAATGCTCACCATATAGATAGTAACGCCATGTCTTCAAGGTGAAGACCACAGCTGCCAACTCCAAGTCATGTGTCGGGTAGTTTCGCTCGTGCATCTTCAACTGCCGGGAACCGTAAGCTACAACCTTGCCTTCCTGTATCAGAACACATTCGAGACCGTCGTGTGAAGCATCACAGTACACAATATAATCCAAGCCTCATTCTGGAATGATCAACACTGGCGGACTAGTCAACCTCTGCTTCAGCTCCTGAAAAGCTGACTCATAGGACTCACTCCAAGAAAATACCACTCCCTTCCGAGTTAGACGCGTCATCGGTGCAGCAAGTCTCGCAAAATCCTTCACGAACTGTCTATAGTAACCTACTAAACCCAGGAAACTACGGATCTCAAAGACACTCTTCGGTCGCTCCCAACAGATCACAGCATCAGTCTTTGACAAATCCACTGATACCCGGTCTATCGACACCACGTGTCCCAAAAATCTCACCTCAGACATCCAGAATTCGCACTTCTTGTACTTTGCGTACAAGCGGTGCTCTTTCAAAGTCTGTAGCACAATCCGTAGGTGATCCTCGTGTGCCTCTCTAGTGGGTGAATATATCAGAATATCATTCACAAGCACCACTACAAAACTATCCAAGTAAGGATGGAAGATTCGGTTCATCAGACTCATGAACGTAGCAGGCGCGTTCGTCAAACCGAATGACATAACCAGAAACTCGAAGTGACCATAGCAAGTCCTAAAAGCGGTCTTCGCTATATCCTCGTCCTTAATCCTCAACTGGTGATATCCTGATCTCAAGTCTATCTTCGAGAAGCAGCTCGAACCCCTCAGCTGATCAAACAAGTCGTCTATCCTCGGCATCGGATACCTGTTCTTCACGGTCACCTGGTTCAGCTTCCTCTAATCGATACACAAACACAAGGATCCATCTTTTTTCTTTGCAAAAAGAGCAGGCGCTCCCCACGGTGAACTACTCGGGCGTATAAACCCCTTCTTAAGTAGCTCCTGAAGCTATACCTTAAGGTCACGCAGCTCAACGGGTGCAAACCGATAAGACGGTATAAAAATGGGAGCAGCTCCGGGAACTAAATCAATAGAGAACTCTACCTCCCGGCTCGGTGGCAACTCAAACAGCTCAACAGGAAATACATCAGGATAGTCGCATACCACCGGCGGTAACTCTCCTCGAACCCCAACCTCCTCATCCAACATAAGAGCTGAGAAAAGGTAACTCAGGTTGCCCTGGTTCCGCACAGTACTGGGCAAAGACCTCAAACCCTCCTCCCGGTCTCCCACAAAACAAAAGCAATCTCTTGTCGGTGTACAAATTGTTACGCTCCGTCGATCGCAATCGATGAAGGCATGATAGGTGGTCAACCAGTCCATCCCTAGGATGACATCGAATGCAATCATGTCTAGAATAACAAGGTCAAACTCTAAGCAACGACCAGTGACCTCCAACATGCAGGATCTACAGACAAGGCTCAACTTCACACTCCCACTCACTGGGGTCTCTACACACAAGGTACTACCCAACCAGTCCATTCGCAACCCCAAAGCAGATGCAAAAGATAAAGATATGAACGAATGTGATGCTCCAGTGTCGATAAGAACACTGGCCTATGATCTGAAGACTAGAAGAGTACCTCTGATCACGGAGGTGGTAACAGCAGCATCTGGACTAACCAGTGCTCTAGAAGAACTGGGCTCTACAAGAACGTAAACTCTGGCTGGTCCACTATGGCCCTGCACTGCCGACTGCCTTCCCGACTGTACCAAAGCTCCTCCTTCTGCAAAATAGGACGTCTGAGCTCTAGGCTGTGAATACATTTGTCTCCCCTGGCTTGAAGGAACAGCTGGTACTCCTGCTGTGCTCTGAATGCTCCCTCCTCTGGGGCAATCCCTCATGATGTGCCCAGACTGGCTGCACTCGAAACATATCACTGGCCCCCTCCCCTGTGCCTGCGACTGTGATTGTGACTGGGCCTGAACAGGCGCTGCATTCCTGCACTCCGCTGCACGATGCCCTGGCCGCTGGCATCTGTAACAAAGAGGCCCTCTTTGATCTGACCTTCCCGTTGAAGCTATGGGAGGCGTGGATGTAGAAAACTAGGGCGGATACGACTCCACTGGATGCGAACTCGAACCAGATGTCCGTCGACGTTTGTTCTCCCTGCGCCACTAATCCTGTGCGCGTCCCCCACTTTGCTATCCCCAACTATCTCTATCTCGACGTGTCTCATTCAGAGTATCCTCCACCTTCATGACGATCTCCACTAACTCTGTAAAATCTTGTACCCTGAGTGCGGACACTCTATCTTAGATAGCGGGCCTCAAACCCTTCTCGAATCATTTCGCACGAAACTCATCAGTGGGCACAAGCTCCTGTGCAAATCTGGAGACGCTAGTAAACTCAGCCTCGTACTCAAGCACTGTCATCGTCCCCTGCGTCAGAAATAGGAAGTCTTCTTTGTAGCGATCCCTCAGAGTCGCTGAAAAGTATTTCTCCAGAAATACCTTCGTAAATGCATCCCAGGTGCCTGCCACTGTGGTCTTGGCGAACTTCCACCACATGTGAGCACTCCCTCTCAACTGAAAGGTGGAACAGATAACACTCAAATCATCCTCCTCGATCTGAAGCGAGTCAAGGATCCTGGTAACCAGCTCCAGCCACTCAGTGGCAACCGTGGGATTGGGATCCCCAGAAAAGGTAAGAGGGTCAAGACGGCGAAACTCACACATCGCAACCGTCGCCCTCGGCTCAAGTATGGTCTCTCTCCCCCTAGAGGCCTCAGCCCGTTGCCAGATGGAGCCGACCAACTCACGCAACAGATCTCTCTCAGCAACAGGTCCTTAGGGTGCATTAGCATCCCCAACATCTGGGGCTGGAACGTCCATTCAGCCAGAACCACGGCCACGGCCTCGACCTCGGCCTCGTTCTCCCCGCGTGGACATAACTCTATACGAAAGCAGCGTAACAGGATTAGAATCCATACATGTTACTGCTAATGTAAAAGACAGATAAGCATGCTAACACATAGCCACGTAGTATCATGTCATCACATCTCACATACCGAGGAGAATCAATAAGAAAGACTTGTCACTCTGAACAACCTACTCAGATTCCTTGCTAGAAATCACGTCCGTGAAACGCGTCTCTAACATGGCTCCCAAGTATGTTAATCCAAACGCCCGAAGGCAAGACTAATCAATCCTAAGGTCCAACCTTCATATCCACATATACACAATCATCATGCTGAACAGGCTTTCATGCTTATGTAAGAAAACTCTTGAACACATGCAATCAAGCACACATACATCCTCACAAGCTGATGTACCCTCTTCCCCATGGCTCATACGTATTCGAACGCAGAGCTCTGATACCAAGTTGTCACGCCCCGACATCCGGGTCAGGGGAAAGCCCACCAAAACACCTATTTATGAAAAAAGGTTTTACAGTTGATAATAAAAAATGTACAACATTTGAATAAAATTTCTACAGTTCAACTCTCATAAAATTGTAATTCATGCAATCTCATACATGAATAATAGTATCGCCTCAAGGTATACAAAACCAACCATCATAGGCATTACATGTAAAAGTACATGTACAAAAAAAAAACTACAACAAGTCTTCTGTCACCTCTGCAACTAGGTCAACTCGTCATGATCACCTGAAAATGTTTTTCAAAAAATACCACACCGTGAGCCGAAGCCCAATAGAACATAGACAGTAAAACTGTAAAGCAGGATATGTAATCTCACACACATGAGCTCAACCACGGGAGCCGAAAAGGTTTTTTTCATAAAAAACCAACAGTTTTCCATCAAGCCCCCACGGGCCTCAAAAACGGTTTTTATCTCATAAAATCCACGTTTTCCATCTTTCAAACAATGCAAATCATCCTAACAGATATCTTGCCACAGTTAAGGAGAAAGTTGTAAACAAACAGTAAGCTCAACTCGGGCCATACGCAACCGAGGAGAAAAGATGTAAATGAAATCCTATGTACCGACTCTGTCCTATAGATTAAGGTAACAACTATAGACTCTCCTCCATTACCCTGAACCCATAGGCTTGGTAATGACGAGCTCTATACGGAGTCACAACAACGTACTCAATTTACGGGTCACGCTGGAGGGTCCAGAGCACCCACACAACCACTAAATTTACGGGACCTAAGCCCGAGGGTATAGAGCACCCAATACACTCAATTTATGGGGACTAACTCGAAGGTACAGAGCACCTACTCTGCGCACGTTTTTGGACTTACACCGAGGAGCAATGGAAGCCCAACTCAATCAAGCCCACTGTCACGATACATTTAGGGATAACATTTAAAAATTCACCGTAGCTCAACTACGAAAACCAGTAAAATAGCTTATAGACGCATGTATAAGAGATCCCATCCATCAACATGGAGATCTAAAACCATTTCCCAGAAAATGTTTTTTAAAGGATTGGCTCAACCCCGCGGGTTAGCTCCAAACCTCCAAAATCATGTTTTTCACCCAATTTCACAAATCACCGTTTTCAAACCTCCTTTTGAAAACCACGGATGTCAACACACCCAGATCAAGTATAAAAACCGAGAAAAAGCGTAAAAACCCACTTTTACCCAAAAACTAAGGTTTACACATGAAAGTCATGTTTTATGCATTTCTACCCGGTGAAAGCATACACAATTATATATATCACCCTAATACAGTAGTACAGTCTAGAATCCTACCCTGGAGAGCTAAAAGCTTGACATCTCAAAACTGAACGGCGTCAGAACGAGAATTCGACTGGATATATACGAAACCCTCTGCCCCGATAGCAAGGATCCACAAAGGAATCAACAAAAACCCAAGCCCCGGGCCCACAAATCTAGAGAGAATGAGGAGAAAAGGGTTTCATACGGCTGAAGAAATATTTTTGTATCAAAAATCACGCCACTGGTCCATTTATAGAAAACGGATAAATGCACTATTCAGTCGACCAAACTATAGGGTTCAGTCAATCGAACCCAGAAAAACCTGTTCGGTCGACCGAATTGGACCCCCTAGTCGACCAAACCTCCGAGAAAAGCTACTGGAATTTTGGGTCTCGGTTTTGTGAAGAAAAACATGGTTTTTGGTCCAAAACAAGCTAAACACCAACCAAACGAGCCTCTACTGAACCCTGGAAAGCGTGTAATACATTTATACATGCTATTCTACAACTGTAAAGCATAAACCATGCATCAATGCTATTCATATACTGAATCAAACACGTCAAATATATAAACAACATAAAAGAACAAGATTTTAGGTCTCACAAAAATGGTAGAGGGAATCAAATTAAAATAAATTCAAAGTTTTACTCATCATAATTAACGATTTTTTTTAATTATGTGATTCTCAGGATGAAAATTGTTTTCAACCCACTCGATTTAATAGTCAAAAAAAAACTAACGGAACTAAATTTTGTTGACTAGAAATCAAACTTGGTTATAACTTTTGTTGGAGGCAAAACTACCAAGATCATTGCTTTTGCAAACGATTTTCGATAAAAAATTAATTGGACGGGCAAATGCAAAAATGGGCTCCAGATAAAAAATTTGATGTCGAACGATCAAAATAAAATCTGTGCAACCAAAGTTAATTTAGAAAAGTATCTTTTTTCGATATAATCTTCAACTACGACTTAATTTCGAGTTAAAGTTCTTGTCAGATCTTCTATCGTATTCCCTTATGCGATCCTCGAACGTAGTGTGGGCTACGATCCTCTAAGAACTCGTATCGGTAGAATCCTGATATATTTAAGTCTTGAAAGATAAAAATAATATCATAATAATAATGATCTGAAATCATCTTCAAAATGGTTTAACCTACCCGCATATATATAGGGTTATAGTAGGGACCTAGGGAGTAATTATGAGTTAGACTTCCAATGGAACACAGACACCTACTAGAGGTTTCTGCAATTATGAAAAGACATGCAGCGATTTCTATAACTTCCACAAAATACTAAATTACAGTTCACACCACTAAAAAACTATAATTGCACTCTGACCCATAATCTCAAGACCTTCTTACATTGAGCTCCT
>JAULJZ010209111.1:0-42344 GCA_032270985.1 Heliamphora pulchella | reverse complement strand
AGGCGATCCGTGAACACCTAGGCCTAGCTGGCGTAACCTTATCTGGTTTAAGTATCATATCCCTAGGGTTAGCTTCACCACACCTGACTAGCATAAGAACACTGGAAAAAGAGATGATCATGGGATTCCACACAACGAAAGCATAAACTACAATTGTGTTCTAAATAAATGTACGCTTAGCTGGTCTGAATCATCCAGGAAAGCTTGGTGGACTAAGTTTGCTAGTGGTAGTAGTGGCAGCTCTGTTTTGAGCTCCCTGGTTCGTCGATTGGCACTTTTTGTGACAATTTATTGTATATGGAAAAAGCGTAACCTTCGGAAGTTTCAAGGTAAGTGGCGTTGATGTGAGGAGGTGTTTAAGGAGATCTGTGACCTTATTAGGGGTAGGGTTTCCTCCAAGCGTAGGGTTCCAGACTCCTCTACCAATAGAGCTATTCATGAGGATTGGGGTGTCCCCCGGGACATTTTTGAAACTAACTATTAATCTGTAATTCCTTATCTTGCGCAGGGGAAGGCCAACTTTTCTTGTGAGGTTTGGGACTTTTATTTGGAGTGTTGAGTGTAGGTTTGGTAATGTTTTATTTAATCCTTAGTACTTGCCAGTTTTCTTTGTCTCTTTGCAGATTATTAGTCTGTAAGGATTAAGGAGCAGTGTGAGGTTTGGGTTTTTTTCTTGGAGAGGGGAGTGATACACTCGTGAGTGAGTGTTGTGAGGTTCTTGCTAACCTTATTACATGTGTTTTTTCAATGTCTAGATGCGGTGGAGTTCGGCGTTTCTATTCATCTACTTGGGATTATCCCATGGAGGCAGTCTTTTGGATTACTGAGAGCCTTGTTTCTATCTTTTTCTTTGGAGGGCAGACTGATGCACTGTGTGGAGTGTGTGAGGTATCCATCTTGGGTGCGCGTGTTGCCTTATATTCTGTTCTTACAGTTTTCATCCTCTGTTCAGGTCCCGAGTATGGACAGCCCCCAGGAGGAAGAAGTCTCGGTTGAGATCTTGACGGGTCTCGGGTTTGGTCTTCCCTCAGAGGAGGAAGACTCGCTTATCTGGTTGCGACCCTGTTGTTTCCATCTGCAGGTCTGTTGTTTTTGATCCAGCTTCTTCAATCCCCTAGATATGAGGGGTGTTCATAGCATCTATCTACTTTTTGCCTAGCCCCTAAGCGTTGATAGGTTCTTGATGTTTTCTGGTTGCTTTAGTTTCTTATCTTGTTTTGTAGGCTGCGTCTTCGAAGCGTTTGCTGATCTTTTGTTATTTCCATGTTCAGTTGTGTTTTCGCCTACTGTTAAGGTGTTAGCTTCGGTTCTATATAAGTCTTCCCCTTACGGCTTGTGTAAGGGCTGTGTGCGTGTGTGGCTGTGTGTTTTTTTTGGGTAATTAATTGTAACATAAAAGAAAAAAAATGTACATATTTTCAAGGGGCATACCCCAGGTGATTACATCAACTAACATTTTAAAGGAAACCTCCTACCAATAGGACACAAAAGATAACGAAACCTAACAACATAAATAACAAGACACACTTTACCCCCTCTTGACAACGTGGAATATCTATCTAACAAAGCATATTCCATGCACAACCTGCATGGATAGAAAGAAAAACTAACATATTAAGAGGACCAAAAACCAAACCTGCAAGGACTGGTTATCCAACACAAAAAGACAAAATCCTGCTAAAGCTCGGCTCTTAAAAAAGCTTTAAACCTCAAACAGAAAGACCTACTCTGCTCAGAAGTCCTGCCAAAGATCCTCTACAAAGCTGAGAGAATAACCAACCTCAAAAGCTTAGGAGGTCAAAGGAGACTGGTCCTCTAACCACGGTGCTAGAAAGCAGGAGAAAGGACAGCCCCAAGGAAACCTCAGCTAGGAGAAAGAGGCCAGTACTACCAACTCCGCCATCGGATCCAACTTTGCTCCCTAACCAAACTAGGAACCAACCCAGACATAGCCCAAACAAGCAAAGAAACGAAACCTCCCCAGCCAAATAAAGACTATGAGAACAAGACAACGAAGGATCACAACCACAAGTCCAAAAGACAACCAAAGGGAGCCAACAGAGAACTAAGAGTAGAGTACTAGAGGTAGATGGGCTCTTAGCCAACTGAGGAACACAACAAATTTATCAGCTCCAGAGAACTCCAACGCAAAACTGCCAAGGCAAAGCATTAACTTACCCTGCGCACAGGGTCACCAAACAAAAGTGGTGGAAGATCCCCACAAGTTAGAAGAAAGCTAAGGACAGAACAGCTCTAGAGAAAACCAGCTCAAAAAAACCTAGGCTATCCCAAAGGAAGCTCTGCCTTCAGATCCAGACAAAACATCCCCTCAGCTAAACCTTGCTCAAAGAACCACCAAAAGAACCACACCATAGGTACCCATCAAGAAGTCTAAACAGGACCTCATCCAGACCAAAGCAACCTTAGTTCCTTAATAAGCAACACTCTTCTTGGGGGAAGGGAGGAGAAAATAGAATCCAAGAGAGCTGAAGCTAAAAAGAAACTAAAAAAACCACTTACAGGGCACCACGGGGTCGTCCAAAGAACTTGAACCAAATGTACCTAAGACGTTGACCAGGATGAGTTGTTGCTTCGGGCGGCGTAAGTCAACAAGGGTTTAGCGGAAGCAAAAATTGATCGTATCAAGGAGGTACTCTCTCACAAGGAGGGTCGTAGTCAGTGTGATGGTGCAAAGGGCCTTGAGATTGAGGTTATCTCGCTTAGAGAAGTCGCTCACCGACCGTATGGGTGGACATCCGATGGAAATGGGGTTTCTGTTAGGGACCCGAACTTCGTGCATCCTGTTCGAGGTCGTGGGGGCCGATCTATGGTTCATGATAGAGGAGGTGGGAGGTTTGGGGGAAGGCGTGATTTCAGAGCCTCCAAGAGGTCGTGGGCTTCGGTTGTTGTGGAAGGCACTAACCGCAAAGATGTAGAGGAACCCAGTGATTTTACTGCTCGGCAAGTGTTTGATACTACGCCTCATTCAACGTCTGGGACTTCTCCTATTACTAACCGTAGTTCATGTGCCTCTCTGGAGTTCGTGGAGCTTGACTAGGTTCAGCCTGATGAGATAACTATTGATAGTGCCTTTGTTGATGATAAAACCTGGGAGGATTGCCTTGTGGGCTACTTTCTTGATTCGGCTTTACCTTTTGGCCTTGTGAGAGCCATGGCCAGGATCCTATGGGAACAAGATGGCCTGGAGGATGTTCTGGGTAATGCCAAAGGTTTCTTATTCTTCAAATTTAAAAGTGTGGAGGCTATGAGTTCAGTTACGGAAAGGGGACCCTGGCACTTCTCGGATAAGTTGATTATCCTACAACGTTGGAAGAAACTCTTCAAGTTTGCCACAGAAGCGATTTCTAAAATACCTGTTTGGGTTAAGTTACACGATCTACCTCTTGAATTCTAGAACCCGTATTGTTTAAGCCGCATCACAAGTGTTCTTGGCGTCCCCTTGTATTTGGACAAAGCTACAGATTTCAAGCAAAGGATTTCATATGCACGGGTGTGTGTGGAAATTGCTACATCCAAGCCATTATTATATTCTATTTCTGTTAAGTGCGAGGGAGAAACTGTTCTTGTTGGTGTGGAATATTAGGGTCTCCCGGCGATTTGTGATCATTGTAAGGCATTTGGCCATGACATTAAGCGATGTAAACTTTATAAACCTTTTGAAACCCCTAAGGAGTGGAACCGGGTAAGCAAAGGAAAGGAGGTTGATGTTGTGGAAGATACTCCTCAGGTTGCAGAAGCTGTTATGGGCATGCCTTCTTCCTCTAACCTTATTCGGTGTGAGATTCTTCCAAGGCCAGAACAGGGGGCTCTACCGGAATCAAGACCTCCCTCCCCAGTCCCTACTCAACATGAAAAGCTAGTAGATCCCCCTTTGGAAGTAACCCCTCAGACTAACAAAGATAGGGGCAATGCAAGCTCAGCAGGTCGAACTCCCTTCACTCACAGTCAATTGGTGCTAGAGATGGAACCGCTCCATGTTGTGGGACAAGGTACGGAAGACGAGCCCCATACTCCCTTGGATGAGCTGGATAGTGGGCAGGAGCAAGCGAAGTCTTCTCTTAAGGATTCAGGATCTAGAAAGGTGACTAGCGGAAATAAGAAAAAGAAAAGGTCACTTTCTTAACCCTTTTTTTAAAGTGTTTGCTACTTCTTAGAATAAACGGGGACTGAACAGTTCTTTTAAGCAAAATGAATTGAAGTTTTTTGTTAAGTCATCTCAGGTCAAATTACTTGCTTTAAATGAAACTAGGATTAAAAAAGATAAGGCAAATCTGATTTTTGATAAAACTTTCCCTTCTTGGAATTTTGCAAACAATTATGATTTTGGTGTTTTGGGTCATATTTGGGTTTGCTGGGATCCTATTTTTGTTCATTTTCAAGCTACTAATTTTGGTGACCAATGGATCCATGGGAAGGCTATCTTTTTGGAAAATAAAGTTTCTTTTTGGGTTACCTTTGTGTATGGTCTTAATACTTTTGGGGAGAGGGTTAGCCTCTGGCATAAGATTGCTTCTTTTGCTTCTGGTCTCACTAGTTTCCCCTGGTTAGTGCTGGGTGATTTTAATGCCATTCGACATCCTCACGAGCGTATTGGGGTGTGTGGTAAATGGCCTATACATATGGACGACTTCAATAAGTGTTTGTATGAGGCTGAGTTATACCACCTTAGGTACAGTGGGATCCAGTTTACTTGGTCTACTAATCAGCAGGGCAATAGTTTTATTAAATCCCAGATTGATCGTGCCCTTGTTAGTGAGACCTGGATTATTTCTATGGGTCAATCTAGTGCCTTCTTTAGGCCACCAAGTATCTCGGACCATGCTGGTATTGATATTATGATTGATCTTAACAAAGCCAAATCTAGGAAGCCGTTTAAGTACTTTGATTTTTGGGCTAAGAGTCCCAAGTTCATTCCTTTGGTCAAGGTGGTTTGGTGCACTTCTGTTGATGGGTCGGCTATGTATAAGGTATGCCAGAGATTGAAATTACTAAAATTTTAGCTTATAAAGCTTAATGAGGATTCGTATAGTGATATCTCCAATCGTGTGGCCAATCAGAGGACTATTCTTGAGGACCTCTAGCTTCGGCTTGATGTGACCCCTAGTAATACAGATTTGTATGATATGGAGAGGGCTGATTTTAAATCTTTTGTCGAGTTTGTCCTAGCTGAAGAAAGTTTTTTCAAACAAAAATCCAGGATTCAATGGCTTAACCTTGGGGATCAAAATTCCAAATTTTTCTTCAAATCTGTTAATTTTCAACGTAATAGGTCTCGCATTACTTCTGTTAAGGGTGAGGATGGGGTGGTTTACACTGAAAAACATCAGATCTCTGAGCATATTGTTGGTTACTACCAGGACCTTCTTGGTACTGACTCTAGTGTTGATAGGATTGGGAGCAGGGATTTAGAAGGTCTTGTCATCAAGCGGCTTTCCCCCTAAGGTGTTGTTAGTATGATGAGAGATGTCTTTGAGGAAGAGATCCATGCTACCATGTGGTCCCTTAAAGCTAATAAAGCCCCTGGCCCGGATGGTTATTCCGCCGATTTTTTCAAAGACGCCTGGGACGCTGTGGGCCAGGATGTCACTAGGGCGATTAAAAGTTTTTTTGATTCTGGGTATATCCTTCGCGAGATTAATACTACCATTACTGCCTTGATTCCTAAAGTCCCTGACCCTTCATCCATTAAGGAGTATAGGCCTATCTCATGTTGCAACACGATCTACAAATGCATCTCGAAAATCATTGCTAATAGAATCAAGGACTCCCTGGCCGAGATCATATCTCCTGCTTAATCTGCTTTTGTTAAGGGGTGGAGGATTGAAGATAATATTTTCCTATCATAGGAGTTCTTAAGGGATTATCATAAACAAAGCCATGGTCCTAGGTGTGCTCTTAAAGTTGACATTATGAAAGCTTATGACAATGTGCATTGGGACTTTATGACTGAGGTTCTTAGGTGTATGGGGTTCCCGGAGAGAATGGTTACTTGGATTAAGGAGTGTATTACGTCCCCCAGCTTCTCCATTAGTATCAATGGGGAGTTTAATGGTTTCTTTAGGGGTCGGGAGGGTCTTAGGCAGGGAGATCCTTTATCCCCCTACCTTTTTGTGATGGCTATGGAGGTGTTGGTTGGTTTGTTCGAGAAGTGCACGCAGGAATTTCCGTTCAACTACATTAGAGGTGTGGTAAGAACAAAATTGTTCACCTCTGCTTTGCTGATGACCTCATGGTCTTCTCTCAGGCTGAGGTTACTTCTGTTAGAGTTATCTGGCAAGTCTTGGATGAGTCTCATAGACTGTCTGGTCTTTCCCTCATTCCCCAAAAAAGTGACATTTACTTCTCTGGGGTTGGTAGTGTTTTCAAACAGGAGATTTTGGATGCTCTTGGTTTTCCTGAGGGATCGCTTCCTGTTAGGTACCTTGGAGTTCCCCTTATTACTACTAAGCTTACTTACCGGGACTGTAAGCCTCTCATCGATAGGATTGCTAGTAGGATCCAGGTGTGGACTAGTAAATTTCTGTCCTACGCAGGCAGAGTCCAATTGATTGGCTCTATTCTTTTTTTCATGCAGGTTTATTGGTCTTCTTTGTTTATTCTCCCCAAGAAAGTGTTTCAGGAGGTTGAGAGGTTACTCCGGGCTTTCCTGTGGAGTGGCCCTGAGATGAAGTCATATGGTGCTAAAGTTACTTGGGAGGAGGTGTGTGTCCCTCGCAAAGAGGGTGGCCTTGGGATTAAATCTTTGATTTTGTGGAATAAAGCTGCGGTGGCCAAGCATATTTGGTTCTTGCTAACGGGGGGTGATGTGTCTTTGTGGTGCATGTGGATCAAATCTAATATTCTTTGTGGTAAATCCTTTCGGACAGTGAAGATCCTGCAATTGGCTTCCTGGTGCTGGAGGAAGATCCTCCAATTGCGACCGTTGGTCAAGCGCTTTTTCCTTTACGAGATTGGTAATGGTGACGATACCTTTTTGTGGTTAGACCCTTGGCATCCCTAGGGGTCTTTGTTAAGGCTAAGGGGTCTAGGATTGTGTAGGACTCCAGGATGGGTCTGGATGCCAAGGTTAACCAGATTGTGGATGGTCAATGCTGGAGATCCCTCTGCTGTGAATCTGGATCTTTTGGAGATGCGTAGGGAGGTTAGTTTTCTTCCTAATGCATCCTGGTGTGATAGAATCAAGTGGTTCCTCAACGGTAATAAATTCTCCATTGGGTCCTTTTGGGAGGAGATTAGAGCTCATAAACCAACATCGTCTTGGTGTAAGCTAGTTTGGTTCAAACACCGCATTCCTCGTGTCAGTTTTATCCTCTGGGTCGCGATTAGAGGTCGCCTTAGTATGGATGATAGGCTTAGAATGTTTGGTCTTGAGTTTGATGTTAGCTGTTGTCTATGCTCTGGGGCTTTGGAGACCCATGATCATTTCCATTTTTTGCTTGCCCCTTTGTTCAGTCTATCTGGACTATGGTTTTAGCCAAGTGTGGGATTAGTTGGTTTGAGAATTCTTAGATGACATGGAAGGATGCTTTTGTTACTAAGGTGATTGGTAAAACCTTGAGTGCTAGCGTCTAGAGATTGGCGCTCTCTGTCTCGGTTTACTGTATTTGGAGGGAACATAATCTTAGAAAATTCTAGGGTACTAAGAAGGGTTGGGAGGGTGTCCTGAAGTATATCTTGGTGATGGTGAGAGAGAGGCTTTCCACCCTCAGGAGTGTCTGTTTCTCAGACTAATATGGAGATGCAGGGTGAGTGGAGCCTTGGGATGGATATTTTTTCAACTAATGTCAATTATTAATTGCTTCTTGTTTGCTGCAGCTTGGCAGCTTGCTTGGATGATTGTGAGTTTAGCTTCTTCCTCCTCTTTGGAGTGCTGAGTGATACAGTCTAAATGTGTGAGTGTTTTGTGAGGTTTCTAACATTTATTCCCTGCAAGTTTTTGTTGTTATGCAAATTGGCGTGGAAGGTCTAGGTTTTTTGTTATCGCAGCGAGGAGGTTAGTGAGATTTGTTTCTTTTCCTTTGGAGTTTGAGCTATACATTTGTCTGGTTCCTTCTGCGAGATTTGCCCTCTTTTCTTTGGAGTGCCGAGCTTTCTATTGTCTACTAGCTGTATATCCCCCTCTGGGTGCGTGTATTATTTTCTGTACTTTCATTGGTTTATTCTGTTTGATATGTTCAGGTCCAGTTGGCTGCCAGCTCCTTGAAGGAAGAAGCTTCGGTCCTAAGGCTTTTGCTTTTCATGGAAATAGCGGCCTGTTGTACCCCGAACTATTGCTTTGCTACAGGTTTTGCTGGTGCCAGCTGCTTGTTAAGCTCTTGGCTTTATTTTTTGCTGCTGGTATTATGTTTTGCTCCAGGTTTTGATCCCTAGCTATGAGGGGTGTTCATAGCTACTATACATTTGTTTCGCTTTGTTTCCCTGGGCTTGTCTGGTTGTTCCTCTTATCTTTTGATGGGGTTGTTGGTTGTTGTCCCCTTTCCCAGTTGTATTTTTTTTCTTTTCATCTTCATTTCGATTTGGTGTATTTTCCTGTGGTCCTTTTGAATTTAGCATTTCCCTTACGGCTTGTGTAAGGGCTTGTGTGCGTGTGTGGGTGTGTGTGTTGCTGAGCATGGTTGCTTTTGGCCATTTAGGTTTGGTTTTGTCCAACAGGTGGTTTTCTCCTGCTGGGTGCTGTGGTCTTGGCTGTTTTATGGCAGCTTTTTTCTTTCTTCCTCGTGGCCTTTGGTGCTTCGATTTGTCTTATTTGTGGCTTCAGTGCTGTTTTTTTGGCTGTTTTTTTTTCTTTTGTTTCCTTTATTTTTGCTCCTTTATTAGCTGTAGTGGTTTTGGGGCTGTTGGTTTTTTCTTCTAAATCTGTAAATTGCTCCTTTTCTATATGTGGTTGTAATGGATTTCTATTGTGGATGGCTCTCGATTTCAGTGGAGCTTGGCTGTTGGGCCTTTCCTGTTGCTGTTGCTGCGATTTTCAGGGAGCTCAATTGCTTGGGCTGCTTTGTTGTTTAGTGCCTTCTTTAATTCCTTGTATAGGTTTTTGTTTTCATGTGGGTTGGCTTGTGCTTGGTTTGTTTGGTTGGCCTTATTTCCTTTCCCATTGTCCTTCTAAATAATGGGGGCGGCAATTATGGTCTCCTTACACTGTTTTTAGTTGGTTTGTTGTCTGGTTGTGGCTTAGCCGAAAGTCCTTTTTTTATGTTTTTGGTTTTGTTCTTGGTGGTGCTTGTAAGACCTGGGGCATGCCCCTTGTATTTTGTATCTTTTTTTTTCTTTATATTACATTTAATTACCCAAAAAAAATTAAAAATTGTATATAATGATATGGGTCGGGTGAGAGGAATCGGGTTGACGGTTGGACTTGTGTCGATTGTTAAAGAAATGGAACAAGTAAATGATTGAAGAACCGTGTGATGAAATTCAATGATTAAGTTTGAGCACGAGTTACTTCTCGGTGAAAGACCAAAAACTTGCGCAATGTAAGGTAGGCCATGTCTCTTTTTTTTTTGGTAATTAAATGTAACATAAAGAAAAGAAAATTGTACAAGATTCCAAGTAGCATACCCCAGGGAGATACAAACTTACCAAACAAAATAAGGAAACTAATCAACATGAACCCCATGGCCCCCGCCAGGAAGCAGGGGAGACAAGCCAACAAGGCAAAAACCACACACAAGTCTCACAAAAGGAAAGGGGACAAGAGAACTACCAGCCTATAGGGCTAACAGACCGATTTTCCTTTTTCTTACTGCTAGACTGCTTAGCCTGCTTACTTCTTGCCTTCTGACTAGAGGGAGAAAGAGAGGCTTCATGCTCCCCGTCAACCGGGGTCCACAAAACCCACAAAACCAAAGCTCCACTGCTGTCCTCATCCAAAAGACGAAAAGAGTTAGAGATAGCTACATGTGCCCCTAGCTCCCTTTCGCCCACATCGGATGACGATGTCAAAACCACAGAAGGAGCATCATCTTGAGGCCTCTCAACCATAGAAACCGGCAGGTTCGATGCTAGCTTAGTTCGAACGCTCTCCACTAGGTTCGGAGGGTTAGAGTTCCCAATAACAAAAGTATCATGTGTAACACTTCTACCATTCCCAACTTGAAACCTCTCTCCATGGCCTTCATGCTGATCAAACATCTACCTTATGATCCTTAGATTGATCATAGGATGTAATCGGCACAGTATGTTTACACTTACTAGTGTCATGACAAAAAACGTGACAATTCGACCATATACCAGGAAGACCTTGGAATTCCACCCGAATAGTAGCAGATTAACCTGGACATCTAATAATGATCTCATGTTTCAAAGGAGTAGCCGCATCGATATCGACACATACTAGAGCAAAAGAAATGCATTGCTTAGATTCCGTAGCACGATCCAAGAACAAAGGTACACCCAAAACACTAGTAATTATGCTTAAGCACTGCGCATTCCAAAACTCTAATGGCAAGTCATGGAGTTTGACCCACACCGGGATCTTAGCCATGGCCTCCTTAAATAAACATAAACAACGTCTCCATCGTTTTAGAATAAGGAGTTTACCTGAGATATGCCAAGGACCCTTTTCTAACACACTTTTCATAGCCTTCCTACTCTGAAATTTTAAAAAGTAAAAACCTTTATCATTACCGAAGACATCAGTTAACCTGAATTGAGTCCATAAGATCTTGGCTGTTGCCCTCACCAACGCGAAGGCCAGGTTTACACCCAGAAAATAACCTACAATGCATGCAGCCCACTCCTTATCATCAATAAATTCACTATCAATATCAACATAAGCTTCATGCTCTGGATTCTTTACTTCAATGTACTCAAGGCTGGAGCTAGAAGAAGTACAATTTGTCAACAATGATGCCCAATTTTTAGCTTGAGGCTGGCTAGGCTTTTTGTCGAGCACAGCAAGAGCATAATGATGCCTTGCTCCCGCATGTTCAAAACCAACTCCACTACCCAAACGACCCTGCCATAATAGGTGCCTCGGCCACGAAAGCCTCCACGATTCCCTAATATGGCACGAGGTGCAGCAACACCAGAATCAAAAAAATCCAAACCAGGGTCTGGAGCATAATCACCTTGCGTTGTGCGATCACCATGGAAATGACCCAATTTAGCTTCAATGTCAGCTATACGTCCCGAGCTGGGAGGGCTAAGACCTCTCCGTGCTCGATTCAGCGCCTTAATAGCAACTCATTCAAAATAGGTGTTAGCCGCAACTGGAACAGGGCTTGCTGAAGCTTCATCACTGTCGTCATCTAAAGTATCCTTGGGTGCCTGAGACAGCGCCACAACAGAAATGCTAACCTGCTCTGTTACTTGGTCCCGCGATGAAACCCCACTAGGTGCGGATTGAGGAGCAATCGAAGATTGTGATTCTTGATCGGAAGAGGGACCTCCTGAATTGGAGATACCTATAGCGCCATCACGAAGATTTGCCGACAACCGTGCTTGAGGTCGCTGTTGCACACAGAAGAGAGACGTCTTCGACGGACCCTCACTGGGTGTTGAAACCTTACTTGGATCCTGCTCCGTGTACTTGTTAATCTTCATCGACAGCGTATGAGGATGACCCTAGCACGAAAGACGTTTTTGCACCGTCAGTCGCACCATATTTTGCACACAGCTGAGTTAGCGATGTGCATAATTTGGCTCTATTCTTTTCTCCATGCAAGTCTAGGTAGGCACTTTCTTCGGGTTAATCCCCATAAAAACGTGCTCTTAGTCGGCCCACCCATCGATGTTTTCGAGTAAAACCAAAAATGTGTGCTCTCTGTGTTGGGCTATAAAATGGGTATTTATCCCTCGGGCCTTGCGTGGATCGGTGGCAATAAATATGGCTGAGTCTATAGGTGCCGGTCGACCTTCGTACTTGAATGAATTGATAAAATAATTGGGTTTGTAAAACCTTAACTGGATGAAATGAAGGGATGTGACAAAGCATTGAATGGGTTGAGAGTGACAAGATGATGGAGTATAATGGTTAATTTCACCGAAACTATGAAATATGGAATGATAATCCTTTTCCATAAAACTTGGTTATGTATTGGGAATTTGATTTGGGGCAAATGACGTGTTTTTCGGATAAACTTATATTGCACCCTCCATAACCATCTTCACATATCATGCATATATTTATTGTTAGTCATTTTCCTACGAGTTTCGGCTCATATTGTTTAACAACATTTCAAGTGATAGCGGGAAGAAGATTTTGAAGTAAAACAGATAGTCGATGGACCCTTTTGAGTGGTGATAGGATTACACCCTCATTTGAATCATCTTTCGAGAAATGAAATTGTAAAGATATCATTCTTGTTTCCCATTTTGAGTACTGTACTATGGATTGAAACACCCGTGTTGTAAGACAATAAGGTTGTATACTCATGTTATGTATGCATGTGAGGACGTTCGTTAGTTTGTAGGGTTGAAGGCTTTAACTTTTTAACGAAGCATTCGGATATTGATGTTTGATTTCCGGTTCATAGTTGAAAGATATTTATTTTACTATCAAATGTATATTTTTATGTCACGAATTTGCCTATTTAAAATCACCCTCAAAGGTGGAGAAAAGTGGTGATTTTTCCAAAGTTCATAAAATCTTTGAGTTTTTGAGTAGAAAACTCTTTGGTGTCTCACCGCTCGAGTGGTTAGGAGTCTGCTTGGGCGGACTCAGCTGGGTGGCTTTTTATTGAAAATTTTATCTTGAACGGGATTTTCCCTTAACATATTTGAACTCCCTTTTGGGTATAAACTAACTGTTTTCAAGGGTTATTTACAAAAAAACGGTCATTTTTATTGGCGAAATTTCCAAATTTTACTCAGGTCTTATTATTTAAAATCGGGGCGCTAAAGTCGAGGATAATAATTTCGTATAAGAGGTTTAGGAGTAATATAAGTTTCATTTAATTGAGTTGTTGGAGGTTGAAATTGGTCATATAATTGTAATAATTCATCTTCATCATCCTGTAACTTATGTATCGATTTAGTTTTTTCTTTTCTTAAAACTTTCTTGTATAGGTTGTGATGATGATGTAGCATTTTGACAAAGTGATTGTTGTTGTTTACATAATTGTTGTAAAAATTCTTGTGATGGTTGGTTTAAAGAATATCGTGCTTTTGATAAAGGATGTATTAAAGGTGGATTTCTAAGAGGAGTATTTTGGCCTATTGGTGTTGCTATTTTTAAATCTTGTACAATACTAGGTATATCACTTAGTTTATGTAATTCATTATTTACATGATATACATATTGTAAAGCAGAAGTTTCTAATTCTTATTACTTGTTCTCCTAGGGGCATTGGTATAATTCATTTGAAGTGGAAGATGTTGATCTGATTGAGCAATAAGGACATGCTCGGATGCCTAGTGCTAAATTAATTATTTTACCAGGACGATGTACAGAATGGATGTCGCCATCAGATGTATCTCATTTGTTCTCAAAAATATTTATTGATTGTGTAAGGATGGATTCGGGTATTTGAATATTATTGTTTTTGCAATAAAAATGATAATACCATGGAAAAAATTTCTAATTTAGATATTTCAAGAAAGTGAATATATACTGGTTTTATAATTTTTACCTCTTATAACGTACGATTCTATGCTAATATTTTTCTATTAAATCTATTATAAAATTTTAAATATTCTTGATCTATTAATTTAAATATCTATTGAAGGAATAGTAGTAAGAACATTAATATTTAATATGTTAAGATCAATATCAACTTGATCTGTAGGATTAAAATTAGGAGTATGATATATTGGTGGAGGAATTTAATCTTCGACTTGTATTCCAGTCATTGAATATTCTCTTAAGCATTGGCTAATATGAGATCTATTTGGTGTATAAAATTGGTTTGACCTCATTAATTGAGATCTTATTGGGTATGGAGAAGGTATATCAGATCTTGTTGAGGATATACTAGGTTTAGATGGAAATTAAATAGTAACAGATTCATTTGGGTATTCAGTAATTGTATCTGGTTGGACCTCTCTTTGAGATTGAATTTGTGGTGGCATTATTTTAGGAAAATTCGATGTATTATTATCATCAGTATCAGCTTCTTCAACTTTATGTCATTTAATAACTCTTTGAGTGATAACTTGTGATTATTAAGATTGGATTGGAACATTATTGTAGATTTATGAGAACTAGTAATTCCTTTAAACATTAGAGCATAAGTTGTCATAACTTTTAAATATACTGTATATGTTATTTGTAAGTTTAAAAAAAATTTATCCATGTTATATCTTTTAATTTGCACTTGTAAAGTTAATGCTTTGAATATTGTAGGATCATGTAAAGATATCTCAAAATTAGGAAAACATTCAAAATATACTGAACCATGTACGAAACTTTTTTTTTGGTAATTAAATGTAACATAAAGAAAAAAGAAAAAAAAAAGGTACATGTTTGCAAGAGGCATACCCCAGGCCTTATAGTCCAAAGATAACCAAGAGCAAAGACTTTCGGCTAAACCATAACCGAACTGGAACAAGATGATAAAAAATGGTTAATCAAAGTGAAATCGGTGTAGAAGTTATAGAAAAAATTATTACAATTGGTCAATTGCTAGAAAAAATATTAACGAATTATATGATAAAAAATTTAAATTAAAACAAACATATAAAATCAAAACAGTTAAACAAATATAATTCGGTTATATTTCGAAGTTAAGCTGAAGCATCTGAATAAGGAGTAGTTTAGTGACATATCTAATAGAGTTGTTAGTTCACGGAATTCCTTGGAGGACCTCCAACTTCGGTTGGATAGGGACCCCACGAACAAAGTTCTGTATGATATGGAGACAGATGCTTACAAATCCTTTGGGTGTTCTTGATGTGCATTCACTTGTACTACGGTGTGTGAATTGTGAGACCATGACCCCTTTTTATTCTTGTGAGGTTTCGGCACGTTCTACTTTTTCGTGTTGGCATGTTTATATGTGTTTTTATGCCTGTTCGGGTTTAGATCATGTGGGGTTGGTTCCTGGGATCGTTGGGTGTTGTTGTGGGAATTTCAAAAAAAAAAGATATTTTCACGAGCCTATAAACATCTGTCTTTAGATATTTTTCAAGACGTTTTTCTCTCGCTAAGCTTTTGAAACACTAGAAGCTCTGCCTTCCCTCTAACATCTCGTGGGCCCATGGTTTAGTTTTTGACGATCAGATAGTAAATTCTTAGTATTCTTGTGGTGGGCTACGCTTTCATTCGGACAGAATTTTGTTCCGACAAGTCCATTTTTGCACGTGGTTCGAGGTTTTGAGTTTTTGCCTCAACGAGGTAGGATCCTAGGCCTCATGTCTTATAAGGGTGCTACGTAAAATCTTGTGTGTTTTTTTTCGTTTAAAAATATATGAAAAAAATTTATTTAGGTTTCGATAAATTGGATTTTGGTTTTAAAACCGTTTCGTGTTGTTTTCAGTTGGGGGAAACTGGTTGCGAGGCATTTATTTCGATGATTCTGAGTAGTTTTGGTCTTGAGTATGTTCGAGGGTGTCGAAAGGGTGTTTGGAGGCTTCAATTTGGGGTTGAGATGGCTGGATCTGTAGTTCGGAGTAGGTTTTCGCCGTGGTCCAATCAACTGGACTAGGTGGTTCAGTTGGCTGGGTCGATAGTGTGCTGATTCAGTCGACTGGACTTGGGGGTTTAGTCGACTGGGTGGGTTCTGTGTTGAGTTTTTGTTTTACAGTAGCTTTTTAGTCGATTGAATTATGGGGTTCAGTCGACTAATGTGCTGTTGGGGTTGTTTTAATTGTTTGGGTGATCGTGTTATGGCCTTGGGGGTCATGTTGTGGTTTTGAAAGTTTATTTTTGATCCTGTTGTCATCCTCAGGGGTGAAGTACCTGGTTAGATGCAGGTTGTTGGTGTACGGTTCTGGGCGTGGCGGTGTTCATCATTAGGTGCGGGGTGTGTTTGGGTCTGAAGTTCTTTTTCTAAAAAGGGGATTTTGGGAGAAGATGGGTTTTGTGAAAACCATGTGTGGGAGGTTTGGAGTTGGCCTTCGGGTTAGATTTTGTGTTGTAGGTTGTTGGTCATCTGGGTGAGTGGATGCCTATTGTGTGGCATGGGATGTCATGTTGGTTGTGTGGCATGTGATGTTGTGATGGGTTATGTGACGTTGTTATGTGGAGTCTATATGCGGTTTCATGCCAATAAAACTCTAGTTTTATTTATGTATGTGTTGTGTGGGTGTTGCGTGTTGCATGTAACGTGGTTTTGTGAGACGTGGCGTGGGTACATGGATGTGTGCATATAAACTCTGATTTTATTTATGCATACGTGTATGGTACATGAGCATTGGAGATGTGGTTCTATGAATGTTAACTCTGTTTAACATTGCATTAGTTGAGGCTGAGGTCCGTCGGTGAAAGTCTGAGAAGGTGCATTAATCGAGGATGAGGTCCCTCAGCGAAAGTTTGAGAAGGTGCATTATTTAGGGCTGCAGTCCCTCGGTGAAAGCCTGAGAAGGTGCATGGCATGGATTGCATGTAAATCATGAAAATCGTTTTCAAATTGTTTTCTTTTGAGGCTCGAATGAGTCGTGATATAAAACCGTTTATAAAACCGTTTTCAAGGCTTGAAAGAGAGTCAAAACAGCACATTGTTTCCTAGCATGTTTCGCTCTTATTACATGTTTGTCTAGTTTCTGTTCAGTTATGGCTCCCGATGTGGGATTTGAAATTTTTTCAGGTACCGATTACGCAAGTTCATTAAGGGGATTCGGGGAGGGGCAGAAGATCTGTAGTCTTCTTTTTTATTCTTTTTGGACCATGTATTCTTTTACATATTTTTCGGTGTTGGAACCATGTATTAAACCTTCTGACGATTATATATATAATGCAAGTTCATTCGGCGGAATCGGTGAGGGGCAGAATATCTAGTCTTCTTTTTTATTCTTTTTGGACCATGTATTCTTTTACATGTTTTCGGTGTTGGAACTGTGTATGTAAACCTTCTGATAATTATATATATAATGCATGTATGTTTTATCTAAGAGTATATATCGAGTTGGGTGTTGTGTATGGTGGTTTTTGGGGTGTCTCACGTGACCCTCGGTTTGTAGTGTGACAACATGGTATCAGAGCTATGGGTTCGAATACCTAAGAACTATGGAAAGGGAGTGTGTCGTATGAGGTTGATTGCATGTGCTTGACTACCTGTATTTAGATGTTTGATAGTGTGAGCATGATAGTATGTTGAATATGTAAATAATGTGTATATGTGATCATGGGGGTTGAATCTTATGAATGAATAGTCTTGTTTTTGGGCGTTTGGATTAATAAGCTTGGAAGCCAAGTTAGAAATAAGTTTAGTGAACGTGTTTTTTGGCGTGGAATCTAAGCAGGTTATCAAAATTGACGCGTCACTCTTGTCAGTTCTCCTCGATATGTTGGGTTTGTTTAGCATGAATCTATGTGGCTACGTGTTAGCATGCTTATATGGTTAACATTTATGTTCATGCGATGTGCCATGTCTCGTGTTTTTTTTTTCTTTTGTATAGACGTGATGTTTGCAGGAGAGATTGAGGCCATGGTCCAGGCCGTGGCCACGGTTTTGGCCAAGGGGATGTGCCTATCCATGATGTTGGGGATGCAAATGCTCTCCAAGGACCTGTTGACGCAGTAGGGTTGCTACGTGCACTGGTTTCCTCTATTGGTCAGTTGGTTGAGACCGCTAGGGGGAGAGAGAGAGGGAACTGAGCCGAGGGCAACAATGGCAATGCAAGAGTTTAGACGTATGGATCCACCTTCATTTGCAGGGGATCCTGATCCTACTATGGCAACAGAGTGATTGGAATTGATGATCTGAATCCTTGACACATTGCAGATCGTAGAGGTCTAATTGTAGGTTTCTTTTGTCGCTTTTCAGTTGAGGGGTGATGCTCATGAGTGGTAAAAATACGCCCGAAATACTATGGAGGGCACATAGGCAGCTTTCGCAGGGGTTTTTCTGAAGAAATACTTCCCAGCTTCTTTGAGGGATTTATACAGAGAAGAGTACTATACCCTCTCACTCAGTGGGCGATGAGTATTGCACAATAGGAGGCCAGATTTACTAGCCTGTCACGTGTTGCATAGGAGATGGTGGTGACAGACGAGTTACGTTCGAGAAGGTTTGAGCAGGGTTTGAGATCGGCAATCAGGGAACGAGTGGCTGGTATGGGGCAGTGTGTTTTCATAGAGCTGGTGAAGTCAGCAACAAGGATCGGGATGAAACAGATGAAACAGTGCAGAGGAGAGGTGAAGTCAATTGGGCACTCCAGCAAGAGGCAGAGGTCCTCTGGTCCTGGTTTTAACCCATCTGGATTTCCACAGCAGTTTTCTGCACCAGCACCATTAGTGGCCTCATCTGGTAGGCCAGACTAGATGGAGTTGAATTGCTATTAGTGTAGGCAGCCAGGTCATCGTGCGGTAGATTGCTTGCAATCGTGGCAGTCCCAGGGTTCATGGGTTCAGTCACAGGGGAGGGGGCTATAGGTTTGTTAGGGATGTGGCCAGTCAGGGCATATTCGCAGGAACTGTCCTCAAAGAGGTAGTGTATTGGGCATGGTAAGCACACCAATGAGTTTGTCTGTGCAGGGTGAACCAGAACATCGGCAGTAGCATCTTATAGTCTAGACTTACCGGGTTGCTGATGGGGGTACTTCAGTTCAGTCAGTACAGCAGCTGACAGTGCCGAGTTATGGTGAACAGACCAGGATGACTCAGGGTAGTGTATGCCCTCACAGCTCCCAGTTCTTTTAAGGAACTAGTTGTGCGTGTTGATGCAGTTACTCCTCCAGTGAACAGAGGTACTTTTTAAATGTGCAGACTTTGAGCCAGTGTTCTTATCGACACGGGAGCTTCATGTTTCTTCGTTTCATCTGTTTAGGAGTTGGTGATAGGCTCCGTGGGTGGTGTATTGTGTTCAGACATCGGTTGGTGAGGATGTAAGGTTGGGACGAATTGTGGACCCCATGTCTTGAGGTAGTTAGCCATTGTTTAGAATGTATAACCTTGTTTAACGGTATCCTATGAATGGTTTGGCTGACCATCTCTTGTGCCAATCGACGGAATTATTTTCTTTTGACCTTGTGTTGAATTTTGGGGACGAAATTCCTTTAAGGAGGTAGAGTTGTGAGACCCTGACCCGTTTTAATTTTTGTGAAATTTTGAGTTATTCTTCGTTTCCATGTTAGCATGTTTATATGTGTTTTTATGCATGTTCGGATTTAGATATGCATGTGAGTTTGGTTCCTGGGGCCGTTGGGCGTTGTGATGTGAATTTTAAAAAATATATATATATATATATATATATTTTTTGGGTAATTAAAAAATATATATATATTTTCACGAGCCTATAAATATCAGTCTTTACATATTTTCCATGATATTTTTCTCTCTCTAAGCTTTTGAAAACCTAGAAGCTCTGCCTTCTCTCTAACTTCTCAGGGGCTCGGGGTTTAGGTTTCGATGATCAAACAACAAATCCTTTGAATTCTCATGGTGGGCTACGCTTTTATCTAGACAAAATTTTGTTTCAACGATGTTCGTTTTTGCACGTGATTCGAGGTGTTAAGTTTTTAATACAACGAGATAGGATCGTGGACTCTCATGTCTTATAAAGGTGCTACATGAAATCTTGTGTGTATTTACCGTTTAAAAATGTATGAAAAAAAAAATTAATATATGTTTCAATAAATCGGGTTTTGGTTTTAAAACCGTTTCATGTTGTTTGCGGTTGGGGGAAGCGGGTTGTGAGGCGTTTCTTTTGATGATTCTTAGTAGTTTTGGGCTTAGGTATGTTCAAGGGTGTTGAAAGGGTGTTTGGAGGCTTCGATTTAGTGTTAAGATGGCTAGATCTATACTTTAGGGTAGGTTTCTGCGGTGGTCTAGCTGGCTGGACTTGGTGGTTCAGTCGACTGGGACGACAGTGTGTTGATTCAGTCGACGTGACTTGGTGGTTCAGCCGACTGGGTCGACAGTGTGTTGATTTAGTCGACGGGACTTGGTGGTTCAATCGACTGGGTCGACAGTGTGTTGATTCAGTAGACTGGACATAGGGGTTCAGTTAACTGGGTGCGTTCTGGGTTCGTTTTTATTTTCCAGTAGCTTTTCAGTCGACTAAATTATATGGTTTAATCAACTAAAGTGTTGTTGGGGTTGTTTGGGTTATTTGGGTGATCGTGTTGTGGCCTTGGGGGTCGTGTTGTGGTCTCGGGAGTTTGTTTTGATCCTATGATCATCCTCGGGGGTGACGTGGATTGTTAGATACAGGTTGTCGGTGCACGGTTGTGGGCATGGCATTGTTCATCGTTATGTGCGGGGTGTGTTTAAGTCTGAAGTTCTTTTTCTAAAAATGGGTATTAGGATAAGTTGGGTTTTGTGAAAATCATGTGTTGGAGGTTTGGAGTTGGCCTTTGGGTTAGATTTTGTCTTGTAAGTTGTAGGTCGTCCGGGTGAGTGAACGTCAGTCGTGTAGCATGGGATATCGTGTCGGTTGTGTGGCATGTGATGTTGTGACGGGTTATGTGACGTTGTTATACGTGGTTTCATGCTCATAAAACTCTAGTTTTATTTATGCATGTGTTGCGTGGGTCATGCGTATAGCATGTGACGTGGTTTTATGAGACGTGGTGTGGGTACGTGGATGTATGCATATAAACTCTGCTTTTATTTATGCATACGTGTATGGGGCATGATCACTGAAGATGTGGTTCTATGAATGTTAACTCTGGTTAACGGTGCATTAATTGGGGTTGAGGTCCCTAGGTTAAAGTCCAAGAAGGTGCATTATTTGGGGCTGCGGTCCCTCAGTGAAAGCTCGAGAAAGTGCATGGCATGGATTGCATGTGAATTATGAAAATTGTATTTAAACTATTTTTTTTTGAGGCTCGTAGAAGACGTGATATAAAACCATTTTCAAAATTGTTTTCAAGGCACGAAAGAGAGTCAAAACAGCACATTGTTTCCTAGCATGTTTAGCTTTTTTTTTTGAGTAATTAAATGTGATATAGAAAGAAAAAAAAAGATACAAGAATACAAGGGGCATGCCCCAGGCCTTACAGAACACCACCAAGAACAAGGCCAAAAACAAAACAAGAAAAAAGCTTTAGGCTTAGCCGGAACCAAACAAACGGCTTTAGGCTTAGCCGGAACCAAACAAATGGCTTTAGGCTAAGCCAGAAGCAAACATAGAGAAACAAAATAAGCCAAGATATGAATGCCTAAACTATAACACTAGAAGGGTAATGGGCTACAAAACCATAAACCAATAGAACAAATTTAAGGCTAATACAAACCAAAAACAAACCAAACCATGTTTGTTTACTTTCTGTTGATCTCTAGCTCATGGTGTGAGATTTGAAATATTTTTCAAGTACCGGTCACGCAGGCTGATTCGGGGGAATCGATGAAGGGCGAAAGATCTAGTCTTTTTTTTTGTTCTTTCTGGACCATGTATTCTTCTACATGTTTTTCAGTGTTGGAACCTTGAATGTAAACCTTCTGACGACTGTGCATTATATATATAATGCACGTATGTTTTATTTGAGAGTGGATATCAGGTTGGGTGTTGTGTATGGTGGTTTTTGGGGCGTTTCATGTGACCCTGGGGTTGGAGTGTGACAAGAATGATCTAATGAGTTGTGCCGTATTAGGAAAATATTCAGCTGTGGCTGTTAATGAGGGTGGCCTTACAGTATAAAATGGTGATTAACAATTCACTGCACCATATGACTTTTTTTGGGGTAAATGCTGCACCATATGACTTGCCGTTCCTAAGTATTATGACTTGGGTGTCACTCAGTGTAGGGACCTGGTCCCTTTTTATTTCGAGAGTTATTTAAAACTTGTTTTGAGACCTCATGTAGGAGATACAAACGAGTTTAAGTGTGCGAAGGAATTGAAATTTTATCATGACAACGATAATCATATGCTTGGTATTACATAAGGATAATTATTGCGGATTGTTTCAATGTGTTTTGAGACGTTTAGATAAAATTCAAAATTTTATATGATATTTTTCTTCGAATTTGCACACAATGGTGACTGCTCGAGCGGTCACAAGTCTGGTCGAGCGAATGGTCGGCAGACGGCTTTTTAAAAAGTGCGAGTGAGCTTTTTTTTCATTCTCTCTTCTCCTCTCTGTCTAAAACTCAAATCCTAAGCCCTAGAATCAAATTTGGGGCTCCCTTGAGCTCCACTTACCCTTTATTGATGGATTCTTCGTACTCTCCTCTCGATTATAGGTCATTGGAGGATGATTCTACGCATTGGAAGCTCCTTCCTCACCAAATGGTTGGTGATTTTCATTGTTGGAATTTGTTAGAGTTTGGTTTCTTATGGATTTGTCCTTTAAGAGGTAGCGTCTAAGACTAATCATGTTCATTATGTCTATATGAGTTGTATATTTGTTGGATTCAAATAAAAGCATGATAGATCTATGTTTTTAGAACCCTAGGTTGGGGGTTTAGTGTTAAAGCATGATATT
This sequence comes from Heliamphora pulchella, assembly GCA_032270985.1. NCBI lineage: Eukaryota > Viridiplantae > Streptophyta > Magnoliopsida > Ericales > Sarraceniaceae > Heliamphora > Heliamphora pulchella. The sequence goes on along the minus strand of JAULJZ010209111.1, from coordinate 19,857 downwards.
AATGGGTTTAAGCATGATTTATGTTAAATCTATCTTCTTGTTGTTGTTAGAGATGCTTCAATTTGAAATATGAGGAGCTAGGATTTTGGTTGGGTTGAATACTGAACAAATTGGGGCTTTTTAGGTTGGTGAACTTAAATGGTTAAATTGGCTTGATTTCTAGTAAATTGGAGGTTGTGTTAACCTATTCATGTATAAATTCCATGAATTTTGAGAAAATGTGAAAACCATGAAATGGTGGATTGGGGATTTTGAACAAATCATATTGGTTTGGTGAAATGTGAAAATCATGTAATGATCGATTGTGGGTTTTGGATTAATTAATCCAAATGTAAAGTGAATGAGAACTAAAGTGTGTGTTTAATGGCTTAACCCTAAGTGCGTTGGGTGTTGATGAAAGGAACCTTATTTGGGTTGGACTCGCATTGGTTTTAATTTAAATAGCTTAATTAAAGTACCGTGTGAGACCTAGTTCCCTTTAATTTTGAATGTATTTATGTAATGTGTTGGTTATCGTTTTAATCGTTATAGAAAAGCATGTTTCAATATGTTTTATGCATATGCAGACCTAGATATGCGTGTGGATTTCAATCCCAGTCCTGCTTAGGCGTTATAACAATGTTGTTGCTTTTGGGGCAGGACAGCTCGATCGGTCCTTAGATCAGTCGAGCGGTCTGTCTGCGTGAGTGGTTTATAATACAGCTTATTGCATATGTTTTTTAGCCAAGCTTGTTGAACAAGCTTTCCTTTTTCTTTTCTTTTTTTGGGTAATTAACTGTAACATAAAAGAAAAGGAGAATACACGAATACAAGGGACATATCCCAGGCCTTACAGCCTAGTTAACCCACTACAAAATCACAACAAGACAAGACAAAACCTTCACAATTATCCAAAAAAAAAACAAGACCTTCATACCAAGCCAAACAACAAATCCCGCAGGAGAAAACTACGAACCTGTTGGACCAAATGATCGTTTTTTCTTCTTCTTACCACTAGACATCTTACTCCCTGTCATTGGAATAGAAGTTGAGGGGTGGGCTTCAGACACGCCATCAATCGGAGTCCACACATCCTCTGGCTCTCTATCCTCTACACCTAGCTGATCAGTTATATCAACAGCAATAACGACAGCATCAGGCACGCCTACCACAGCTAACTATTATCCTTCAAACAATCGTCTATATTTTCCACAGCAATCGATTCGACACACTTTCCAGAGATAGTTGTACTTACCGCAGGACTCACCTGCTCCTTGTTCACCGTGGAACTAGTGGAAGGAGCAACAGAACACCCGCCTACCTCAGAATCTGTTGAAGCTTGGGAATCCTTATTCTTACCCAAATCAAAATTGGAAAGAGACAGACCAGGACGAATACTTGAAGCACAGATAGGAGTCGCGGCCTCAGCTATCTTCCCCTACCAACACGAGTCCACTCAGACTGCCACTCCACCGGATTCTCCTTACATGTACAAAGATCATGACCAAAAGCTTTACAATGGGAACAAAGGGATGGGAGACCTTGGTATTCGACGCGAACCTCAATGATATCCCCTTCACATTTGACCAACACTGAGTGCAGCAAAGGCTTAGCCGCATCAAGCTCAATGCAAACCTGCGCATAAGAAATTCGTTGCTTTGTGTCTGTAGCCTTATCATGGTACAAGGGAACACCTAACGCACTAGCAATCCGACTCAAGCATTGAGAGTTCCAAAATTCAAGATGTAAGTCATGGAATTTAACCCAAATCGGGATTTTAGAAATTGCCTCTTTAGAAAGTTTTAGGCGTTTTTTCCACCGTATCAAGATTAAGAGCCGACCCAAGAAGTGCCAGGGGCCCTTCTTTAGAATTGTCTCCATTGCTGCAACATTGGAGAATTTAAAAACGTAGAACCCCTTTTCAGTCCAATACACTTCCACCAGCCCCTCTTGACCCCACAAGGTTCTAGACGTGGCCTGCACCAACCCAAAAGCTAAGTCTATATTCAGGAAATATCCCACAAGACAAGCTTACCACAATTTATCATCAACCAAATCCCCTTCAATTTCAATAATATCTGGGTTAAAAGGATCCTTGGATTCCATAAAAGATAGGTTTTTTTTGGTTAATTAATGGTAACATAAAAGAAAAGAAAAAAATGTACATGTTTCCAAGGGGCATACCCCATGTAGTTACATCACTTACTAGCATAACAAGAAAACAATATTAACAAATGACCCACATAACCCCCACTTGGCAGTGGAGGAAACAATCTAGCCAAACATATTCCACGCACAACCCGCATGGATGGAAAAAGACAAAAAAGGGCAAAACCAGTCCAGCAATGGAACTGGTCGACCAACACCAATAGACACAAATATCCTGCTAAAGCTCGGCTCCTCGAGAAGCTTCAAACCTCAGACCGGAGAAGACATACTCTCCTCAAAAATCCTGTAAAAGATTCTCTAAAAGCTGAGAGAATATTCCCCAACCAAATAAAGACTCTGACAACAGAACCACCAAGGATCAAAACATAGGTCCAAAGCACAACCGAAAGGGAACCCTCAGAGGTCGATGAACAAAGTGCCAGAGGTAGAAAAGTTACTGCGATTCATCAGTAGAGAAGCGTAGGATTTTGGTTGGGGTAAATTAGCAAATACCGTAGCTGTATTCCTATCACCTTCCCGAACCGCCACTTTCAGCTCTGGCAATGGCTGCGTAGAGGGCACCCACGGCCTGGTAGACACATGACCGAAACGAGAACCACCCCAAAAAGGGGTTCGCCCACCCCCTGCCTTTGACAGAGCTGAAGATAGGGTCCCTAACAGTAACCGCAACAACATCCGCAACACTCACAGAAGAAGCAGTAGAAAAGGTTACCATTCAACTACTTGAGCAAGAGCCCTCGAATTTGACTCCTTCAGCATCTCAAGCTTAGCTTTGAGGGATTGAACAACATCCTCACGAAGAGGGCTAACTCCCGACTTAGAGAGAGCAATCTCATGCTCCACAGACTTTGCAAAAAGGTCATGGGCTACCTTTATCTTACTCAACGCAGCTTCCTCTAGGGAACTCGAAGCAGCTAGGGGTTCCTTACTCACTTATTGGAAAAGCGCATTTAACGTCGTCGGCTCACGTTGGCCAGTAGGGGAGCGGCATAGCAACTTGGGCACTTCTCCATCTGAACAATCGGCGCTGAACAGTTGGCCGTCACTTTTGTAACTGGCGAAAGCACAATTGGTTTTGGGAGCTCGCTAGCAGAAGCGTCAACCGAAACCCTCTCACCCTTGGAGTATCCATCACTTGAATCAAGAGCATCGAATCAATTTGGGCTTTCCATCGCGAACAGGGGAAACCCTAGGTAGCTCAATCACACCTTCCGTCACACGCTGAATCGTACCTACATGGTGCTAGGCAGGCTACACTTGAGTGATAAATTCTGCACTTTTTCTATTTCCTTCTTTTCCCTTAAGAAAAACCAAGTTCTCTGTCTTCTCTATAGCTTTTGGCTTGGTTCGGGCTCAGATCTTGGCATTCGGATAGTGGATCCTTGATGTCCTCGTTGTGGGCTTCACGTTCATTAGAACGAAAACTCATTTTAGTGACATTGATTTCTGGTCGGTGTGTTAAGCTTCATGTTTTTAACTCTACAAGGTAGGATTTTAGACTCGCTTGCATTAAAAGTATGTTGTATGCGATTATATGCATTTTCTTTTTTTGGGTAATTAATTATATATTATATGATTATATGCATTTTCACCATTGTAAAATGCTTTGAAATGTTAAACTTTTTGATTGAATTAGGTTTGTGTGGATAAAAAGCATGCTGTGCATTTATATGGTTTATTACAATGTTGGTGGACGTGTGCATGTCTGTTATTTCGAAAAGATGAGTTTTGAAAACCCGAGAGATTTATGTAAAAGTTTTGAAAACCTAGATTTAGAGGTTTAGAGCTAACCCTTGGGGTTGAGCCTTGGGTTTTAAACTATTCGATTGGAACGGTAAAAATATTTTGAAAATATTGGTTGGTCTCCATGGTTAAATGGATGATGTGGCGAAATGCCGTTGGACATTTTGTATGTGAAAGTGTGTATTTATAAAAAAATTTGTAGTTAAGCTACGTGTTTTTAATGATCCTATATGTGAAACCCGGTTCCCTTTAATTTTGCAATGTATTTATGCAATGTGTTGGTTTTCGTTTTAATCATTATAGAAAAGTATATTTCTATATGTTTTACCCAAATTGACTCATCACTCTTGCTGGTGCTCCTCAATATGTGGAGTTTGTTTAACATGATCTTAAATGGCTAAGTGTTAGCATGATTATGTGACAGATGTTAGTAATAATGTGATGTATCGAACCTTAAGTTGTTATATGAACTGTGTTTCCTCGGAGAGGATAAGGCTGTGGTCAGGGTTTTGGTATGGGTCAGGGAGGTGCGACCCAATTGTTGTTGATTACTACGAGGTAAGGTCATGGGTTGAGTGTTGAGTTCTTGGTGCGTGGTAGAACTTGCTCGTAAGTCGGGGGTAACTGCTTGAGTTGGTGTTGGCTTTGATTATTTCCCCATTTTATGTTCTTATTATCATGGTTTGGTTTTGGTGCAGTTGAGATGTGGATAATTGGTTGGTTGTGGTAGAGGACTCTTCTTGGGGAGTATACTATCGGGAGGTGAGTTGTGTTACTAAAAACGTTGTGATTAGGTGCGATAGGGTGTTTGAGACCCATCTGAGACCAACTGTTATGATTAGATTGGGGGATGGTGATAATCCCTCTTGGTTTAGATTTTGTGCATGTGGTTGTAGGCGTGTTGAGGATTAGGTACCTTATGAGCCATATTATGTCATAAGTCGTGTACTTGGGAATGCAGTATGGACAGAATCATAGTGTATGGGAGCGTAGAAATCTCCGGCCTTGTGTATTTTGAAATTGCAGAACAAAAAGGAGGTTCTGGAGGTTATCCCTTGCCTATGGGGTGTTGATAGTAGTTAGAGTGATACCTAATAGCTATGGAAGTTGTGTCCCTTATTGGGATCCGAAAGTTAAGTTACGGGTGCATAAGCTTAGAAATGTGTTTGGTGGATTAACAGTAAAGTTGTAAATGTGCTGGAATGTGTGTTGGTTTGGGTTACGAATCTAGTGTGTGACGAGTATTAGTCCTTTGGGGATTTCACGAAAGTAAAGGCTTGTGGTTTGATCGTTGTCCTCATGGTTAGGAGATCGTGGTCGGGAAACAGTGTTGGGTGAACACAGGGGTTGGCCTGAACGAAGTGAGATATGAGTGGGTATTAAGTCTTGTACGAGAAGATGTGGTCGCTTTATTGTCTCCCTCGCAAGTGCAAAGTGCACAAGGTTTGACAAAATTGTGAAGGGGTTTGATGGTGTGGTTAGCTCAGTGCTTAGATGATGTATCATGAGTGTGATGTGTCTTGATGCAGGAGGGTAAGGTTGTGGCTTACGGATCTCGGCAATTGAAGACGCATGAACAGAATTACTCAACACATGACTTAGAGTTAGCAATAGTGGTGTTTGCCCTAAAGGCATGGTGACATTACCTATATAGTGAACATTTTGTTGTTTTCTTAGATCATAAGAGCTTGAAGTCCTTGTTTTCACAGAAGGACTTGAATCTATGCCAACGAAGGTGGATGGAGTTTATGAAAGATTACAATTTTGACCTTTAGTATCACCCGGAGAAGGCCAATGTTGTGGCCAATGATCTTAATAGGAGATCTCACGGTTCGTTAACTTCTATGGCCATACGAGAATGAACACGCTGGGGGAGGTTGGTGAGTTTGATCTCTGTCTCAGGGAGACAGAAGGGCGCGACCTTGTTTTTAGTGGTTCCAAGACCTATGTTGGTTGCTCGTCTGCTAGAGGCTCAACTGACAGATCAGGATGCTCAAATGTTACGAGATTGTATTGCTAGTGCGAAAGACACCACAGGATGGGTTGTGATCCTAAATCAGAGTTTGAGCTTGACAGAGAGAGTGTTTGTGCCAGAGTCGTGTCGTGCGGATGTACTATATGATTTTCGCCATTCTTGTCTTGCAGTGCACCTGGGAGGCACTAAGATGTGTCGATGATCTACGCCGTCAATTTTAGTGGAAAGGAATGAAGAAGATGTGGTGCAGTTTATTTCTTGGTGCTTTACTTGTCAGCAAGTGAAGCAAGAACATTAAAGGCCACTAGGGTTGTTGCAGCCGTTGCCAGTATGGGAATAAAATGTGGAGTGGAAAAGTTTAACAATGTGCTGTATGATTTAAGTGGCCTAGGGTTGGCAGGTAAAAACCATGGATCTTAAGGTTATATAGTCGTTCTTATACTCAAAAAGAAGAAGTGTGGAGGATATTTGTACAATCGTAGGAGTTATGAGTAACTTTGGGTATGAGGTCTCAAATTGGGCCTCCTTCAGTTAAGCGCCATACACTTTTTTTGTGGGTTTGCCTAAACAGTGGACTCGAGGCTATAACGTGACTGTTGTTTACCTGTTGGGAGTTAGGTTTGTGAAGCGCAACCTGTGAGGTGAGGCCTTGGTGTAATGGGAGTGTTGCGGGTTATGCTTTCGTGTATACCCGATAACAAGCCTGTAATCCTACGGGACGCGTTGTATGGGGTATAAGGAAGTTAATGGTATTCGAGGTGTATGAACAGGGCTTTAATTTGAAGACTCAGTGTGACGAATGATATGATTATCGTGATTAAGGTTGGCAACGTTTGTATGGTGGTGGTCGATGCCAACTCATGGTCAGATCGGCAGTGTTCTTTTTAACCGAGAATTTCTTGAGTACTGAGAATATCAGTGTTGAGTGATAATTTTTGCTTGACCTTTTCTTTTCTCTGGGTAGAGAGAGAGTTACCTTGTGGATGGTTATCAGGTTTGAGCTGTTTCATCTTGGCCAAATGTAGATGCTGGGATCTTTGATCGATTTGGATTTAGTTGTTTTTTGAGAATGTGAAAATCTCTGTGGATCTTGTATTTGTGTTTTAGTCCTTTGAGTTGTGCCTCGGGAACTTGTATCGCCGTGATCAGGTGATGGTAGGACTGATTGCTCGTGGTCTCAAAGAGTGGTTGATGAATATATGCGTTTAAATGTTATGCATGGCTATGTGCTTTTCTAGATGTATAGTGTCTATGTGTATGACCTAGAACCCGATTGGCCCTGCAGTGGAAGATTGTGAAGTGTTGCATGATTGGGTTAGTATTGTCCTGAGGTGGAAGACCGTAAAAGAGTATATATGAGTGTGGTCAGCATCGTAGGTCGTGGTAATCCAGTCGAAAAATGACTTATTGTGTATGATGGTTAAACCATTTTGGGTTGTGTTCGCTAAGATGTCGAGTTAGTAGACCTAGAACGCCTGTCCTTTCTGACATGGGAGTTAGTGTTGAGATATAGAGCCTATTTCTACAGATATTGGTTGAGGATCATTTGATCGATGTATAACGTATGTTCTAGTTTGCATAAGAATGTTGATGTTAATTACCCAAAAAAAAAAGGAAAGTTGATGTCCTTAGCTCTTGTTAAAGTGAGATCCTTGCTGGAGCCTTTGTAACTGGGTTGTTGACGTGGTGAGTTTCTAATGGACTTTTTGTAAGTCACGATTTGTGTTCTGCTTTAGCATTTTGAACTACTTAGGTTTCTCAGAGTTGGTGGTCGGTTGTCCATTCATGGTGAGAATGTGTTTTGATAAACCCGTTTGTTCGGATGGTGTTCTCGAGAACGTGGTAAGGATTCAAGTCATAGAAAATTGAGTTGAGGTTATTAACAAGACATGGTAAGATATGAGTCAGAAAGCATATGATGTTTGGTAATTACCCAAAAAAAAATATGATTTTTGGAAAGCCTTCGTCGGTGTGGCCTGTTGAGGCCTATGTAATTGTCTAGTTTCGAACGGAATGGCCATGATGAGTTTTGTATAAGATGGAATTGTTAAGTACGAGCGACGGTTCTTAGTTGGGTTACTTGGTGCGAAAGGTATGAATAAGTTGAATGGCGTTGGTGAAGGATCAGAGAATCACATGTGTTGCTAACTAATGGAGAATTGCTTTACGTGCAGTACGAATGTAAAGGAATTAGGTGAATGTGTATGCTGGTGTTGATGAGCGAAATGGTTGATGACGGCCTTGACTTCAGTATCCAGCTTATTGCAAAATTTTCTGGATTCGAGGGACCGATATATGTGTTATGAGTTTGGGTTGATGCTGGATATAGGCAATTATGATTGATCAGAGGTTCGATGGTGAAACATGGGGTTATGTATGAAAGTTATGTTGCAACAGGGGATGTGATTGGATTTGTGTCGTTAATGTGTACCTATGGAATGTTTAGTCCGTGCACCGTATCTGGCCTAAATGACTCATTAAGTTCATGTGGCTGTATTGATCTTAATGACTATGAGGCTGGGGTAGAAACCTTGAATGTGTAAAATTTTGGCCTTGATAATGATTACGACACTTGGTTTTTTCAGTAGGGTGAGAGTTGTGGTTCGCGATTGAGGATTTGATTGAGGATCGGTAGAGGGTAAAGGTTCAGATGAAATGTTGGTAACTCATGAGAAGGAAATGTGCCCTTTAGGGTTTTCGGTGAATTGAATAAGTTCCTTTCTCTAAAATCTGATGTTTACTATTTTTGCTCGGAATGAGCGTCTTATCAGCTTCAGTGATGGCATTTCTAACATGTATAGAATGACGATGTGGTTTCGAGTTTATAGCCATCAGGTGATCTTGAAGGTTTGAACAAGATTTTGTGTATGGTGTAGATGAATCCTTGTGACTAATGCTAGTGTTTGACGACGTGTGTTTGCGCTTACAAGAGTAGCCCTTGATGGGCGTTGTGAGATGCGGATGAGCTAGTTTGTGGCAATACAAACGAGGGTAGTAGTCCTTACGATCTGAAGTAGAAAGTGTTTGGGACCAATTTTAATTGTAGATTAACATCGGGCTATGCATTTTATTACTTGAGTTGGTTGCTTCCAGTGGGGGTTGTACTTCGACGATGTCTGGATGACCATAGCGTCAATGAGACATTGTTCGCCCAAACAATCCGTATAGATGTTTATCCTTTGAGAACATAGATGTGGTGTGGGACGTCACTCTTGGGGTTTGAGCTACGTCAGTATCTTTGCTATTGTGTAGTGTTGTAGAGCTTTGTATCAGAAGAGTGTTGGTAGTCGACGATGAGGTGGCTAGCTTGAGATCTAGTGTTGAATTTTGAGGGCAAAATGCCTTAAGCGGGAAGAGTTGTGAGACATGGTTCCCTTTAATTTTGTAATGTATTTATGCGTCATGTTGGTTATCATTTTAATCGTTATAGAAAAGTATATTTCTATATGTTTTATGCAAATGTTAACCTAGATATGCTTGTGTTTCAACCCCAGGGCGTTACAGTAGAAAGTCAAGACAGCTCGATTAATCTTTAGACCACTCGAGCCATCTATCTGCTTAAGTTCTATATATGACAGCTCATAGAATTGGGTTTTGAATCGAAGCTTCTCCTACAAGCTTCTTCTTTTTTTTCTCTTAGAAGAAGGACCTAGTCTCTGCCTTCTCTCTAGCTTTTTGCTTGAGTCGGGCTCGGATCTTGGCATTCGGAAAACAGATCCTTGATGTACTCACTGTGGGCTTTGTGTTCATCCGAATAAAATCTCATTTTGGCGACTTTAGTTTTTTGACGGTGTTGAAAGCTTTGAGTTTTTTTTTGGATAATTAATTGTAACATAAAAAAGAAAAAATACAAATTTTCAAAGGGCATACCCCAAGTAATTACATGCGTAACCAGTAGGAAAACCACCTACAATACAAAAAACCCAAACCCCAACCAAATCGATAGGGGGACCTTACGAAGAAAATCATATTCCAGGCACAACCCGCATGGATAGGAAATACCAATATATACAACAATCTAGCAAAAAGAACTGGTCATCTAACACAACATAACAAAATCTTGCTGAAGCTTGGCTCCTCGAATAGCTCTAAACCTCAGCCAAGAAATGACCTACTCACCTAAGAAGATTTGCCAAAGAGCCTCTATAAAGATGAGAGAATAACCAAACCGCCATGCTCAGGAGGTCAAAGGGGCATGTCCTTTAACAAATCAAGTAAATTGGCGTAGCCTGAGCAAGCGAAGAAAAGAAACCTCCATAGTCAAATAAAGGCTCTGACAAAAGAGCCCCCAACGATCAAACCACTGGTCAGAGAACAGCCGAAAAGGAACCATCAGAGGTCTATAAGTAAAGTACTAAGGGTAAATGGGCCCCTAGCCAGCCAAAAGAAGCAACGACCGATCAGCCCCAGAAAACACTTGCTCAAAATTGGCCAACACAAATTACCAACCTACCCTGCGCACATGGTCGCCAAACATAAGCGAGTCAGCAATAAGTAATGGGCAGAACATCCTTAGAGAATTCGGCTGAGAGAAACCTAGGCCATCCCAAAGGAAACTCAACCATCGGATCCAGACGAAGCAGGCCATCAGCTAGACTCCACTCAAAGAACCACCAATGCCCCACCATAGGTATCCAGCTGGAAGTACAAACAGATCCTCATCTAACCCAAATCAACCTCAGCTACTCAATTAAGGCAACACACACCCCGGCTGCAGGGGAAAGACTGGATATAAGAAAGATCGAGAAAGAAAGCACCCAAAATAACTTCCAACGAGAAGTACCAAGGGGCCATCCAAAGAGACCTTAATCCAGATGTACCCATCTATACAAAAACCGACTATGCATCGTGGGCCCTGCTTACCCTCAACAAACTGTCCAATCGGCACCAACATCCAGCTGAATAGCTCTCCTACCTAACACAAAAGCCAAATTACCCACCGCCCAATAAATCACAAGCCACAAGGAAACCGGATTATGCTTAAAAATCGTAAGACATCAATTATGCCTTTGAAACATCGAGCCTACCAAACAACCCCTTAAGCCCTTCTGCCACCCATAAGCAACCAGAGGTTGCATTAACTCACTACTCACGACAAGCTGAACAAGTGAACCGCCATATGGAGTCCAAAACATAGTTTCTTTAAAGACCAGCAGGTCCCCTTTCCACTGCCCAAAGCTCCATGTAATATCCTATCAATCTGCCCATATTAGCTTTCCAACTGCCAGACAATAACCCATATGGTTCCGTGTACCAACATTTACAAATTAAACCACTTATGGGTAAAACCCATGGCCCCACATATTACCCATAAAACACACCAGGTGGCCATCATGCAATAACCCGGTGTAGTGGATTAGGATGTGTTGTGCTACATCACATTCACTTTTGAAGACCCACCACATGGGCCATGGTCATGAACTGCGGGTCCCACAATTTTAATGCTGTCACGCAATTTGACTACTGCCCAACGCTGGTTTCCCACTGTTAAAAAAATTAACTGCCCACAGTAATTAGGTAAACCACTAGTTTCCCCAAGATACAGCAGTCCCAAACGTCTCTTGCATTAAAACTATGTTATATGTAATTATATGCATTTTTACTGTTATAAAATGCTTTGAAATGTTGGACTTCATATTTAAACCATGTTTGGTTGGATAAAAAGCATGCTTTGCATTTGATGGATGGAGTTTATGGAAGATTATGATTTTCACCTTTAGTGTCACCTAGGGAAGGCCAATGTTGTGGCCGATGCTCTTAGTAGGAGATCTCGCGGTTCGTTAGCTTCTATGACCATACGAGAATGGGACATGCTTGAGGAGGTTGGTGAGTTTGATCTCTGTCTCGTGGAGACGAAGAAGGGTGTGACCTTATTTTTAGTGGTTTCACGGCCTATGTTGGGTGCTCGTGTACTAGAGGCTCAACAGACAAATCAGGAGGCTCAGATGTTACGAGATCGTATTGCTAGTGCGAAAGACACCACGGGATGGGTTGTGATCCCAGATCATAGTTTGAGCTTGGCAAAGAGAGTGTTCGTGCTAGAGTCGTGTTGTGCCGATGTACTATATGATTTTCACCATTCTTGTCTTGTAGTGCACCAGGGAGGCACCAAGATGTATCATGATCTACGCCGTCAGTTTTGGTGGAAGGAAATGAAGAAAGATGTGGTGCAGTTTATTTCTCGGTGCCTTACATGTCAACAAGTGAAGGCAGAACATTAAAGGCCAGCAAGGTGGTTGCAGCCATTGCCAGTATGGGAATGAAATGTGGGGTGGAAAAGTTTAATAATGTGCCGTATAGTTTGACGGGCCTTGGGTTGGTAGGCAAAAATCGTTGATCCAAAGTGTATGTAGTCGTTCTTATACTCAGACGGCAAATGTGTGGAGGATATTTGTACAGTCGTAGGAGTTATGAGTATATCTACATGTGAGGTCTCAAATTAGGCCTCCTTCAGTTTAGCGTGATGCACTTGCTTTGTGGGTTTGTCTAAACAGAGGGCTCGAGGCTGTAACGTGACTATTGTTTACCTGCTAGGAGTTAGGTTCTTGAAGCGCAACCTGTGAGGTGAGACCTTGGTGTAATGGGAGTGTAGGGGGTTATGCCTCCGCGTATACCCGGTGACAAGTTTATAATCCCATGGGACTCGTTGTATGGGGTATGAGGAAGTTAATGGTATTCAAGGTGTATGAACGGTGCCTAAATTTGAGGACTTAGTGTGACGAATGATATAATTATCGTGATTGGGGTCGGCAACGTTTGTATGGTGGTGGTCGATGCTAACTCAAGGTCGAATCGGCAGTGTTCTTTTAAACCGAGCATTTGATGAGTACAGAGAGTACGATGGTATTGAGTGATAATTTCTGGTTAACCTTTTCTTTACTCTGGGCGGAGAGAAGTTACCTCGTGGATGGTTATCAAGTGTGAACTGTTTCATCTTGGTTGGATGTAGATGCCGGGATCTTTGATCGATTTGGATTTGGTTGTTTTCTAAGAATGTGAAAATCTTCATGGATCTTGTATCCGTGTTGTGGTCCTTTGAGTTGTGCCTTGGAAACTTGTATCCCCATGATCAGGTGATGGTAGGACTGATTTCTCGTGGTTTCAATGAGTGGTTGATGAATATATGCGTTTAAATGTTATGCATGGCTATGTGCTTTTCTACATGTATAGCGTCTATGTGTATGACTTGGGACCCGATTGCTCCCGCGATGGAAGACCGTAAAATGTTACATGATTGGGTTTGTATTGTCTTGCGGTAGAAGATCGTAGAAGTGTACGTATGAGTGTGGTAAACATTGTAGGTTATGGTAAGCTAGTAAGAAAATGACTTGTTATGTATGATGGTTGAACCATTTTGGGTTGTGTTTCCTGAGATATCGGGTTGGCAGACCCGAAACGCCTGTCCTTTCTAACATGGGAGTTAGTGTTGAAATGTAGAGCCTATTTCTGCAGATACAGGTTGAAGATCGTTTGACTGATGTATAATGTCTATTCTGGTTTGTATGGGAATATTGATGTCTCTATCTCTTGTTAGACTGAGATCCTTGCTGCAACCTTTGAGACTGGGTTGTTAACGTGATGAGTTTCAGATGAACTTTTTGTGAATCACGATTTACGTTTTGCTTTGGTTTTTTGAACTACTTAGATTTCTCAAAGTTGGTGGTTGGTTGTCCACTCGTGGTGAGAAATGTGTTTTAATAAACCTGTTTGTTCGGATAGTGTTCTCGTGAACGTGGTAAGGATTCATGTCCTAGAAAACCGAATTAAGGTTATTAACAGAACGTGGTAAGATATGAGTCAGAAAGAATTTGATGTTTGAAAAGCCTTCGTTGGTATGGCATGTTGGGGCCTATGTAATTATCTGGTATGGATTGGAAAGGCCATAATGAGTTGCGTATAAGATGAAATTTTTATGTACGAGCGATGGTTCTTGGTTGGTTACTTAGTGCGAAAGGTATGAATGGGTTGAATTGCGTTGCTGAAGGATCCAAGAATCAGGTGAATGTGTACGCAGGTGTTAAAGAGTGAATTGGTTGATGATGGCTTAGACTTCATTATCCGACTCATTGTGAAATATTGTGGATTCGAGGGACTGATGTATGTGTTATGAGTTTGGGTTGATGTTGGATAAAGGCAATTATGATTGATTAGAGGTTCGATGCTGAAACGTTGGGTTATGTGTGAACTTCATGTTGCAATAGGGGATGTGATTGGATTTATGTCGTTATCGTGTGCCTATGGAATGTTTGGTCTGTGTGGCGTATCTATCCTAAGTGACTCATTGAGTTCATGTGACCGTATTAATCATAATGGCTGTAATGGCAGGGTGGAAATCTCAAATGTGTGGAATCTTTGCCTTAACAATGATGCGACACCTGGTTTTTTTGGGGGGTGAGAGTTGTGGTTCGCGATTGAGGATTTGGTTGAGGATTGGTAGAGGATAATGGTTCAAATGGAATGTTGGTAACTCGTGAGAAGGAAATGTGTCCTTTACGGTTTCTAGTGAATTAAATCAGTTCCTTTCTCTAGAACCTGATGTTTGTTGTTTTTGCTCGAAATGAGCGTCTTGTCAGCTTCAGTGATGGCATTTTTGACATGCGTAGAATGACGATGTGGTTTCAAGTTTACAGTGATCTTGAAGGTTTGAACAAGTTTTTGTGTATGGTGTACATGAATGCTTGTGACCAATGTTAGAGTTTGACGACGTGTGTCAGGGCTTACGGGAGTAGCCCTTGATTGGCATTGTGAGATGAGGATGAGTTAGTTTGTGGCAAAACAAACGAGGGTGGTAGTCCTTACGATCTGAAGTCGAGTGTGTTTGGGACCAGTTCCAATTGTGGATTAACCTCGGGCTTTGCATTTTGTTGCTTGAGTTGCTTACGTCCAGCTCAATGCCTTGGTGGTGTGAGTTGGATCTCAGTCCAATGATGTTTGGAGGACCGTAGCGTCAATGAGACTTTGTTCATGAAAACAATCAGTATAGATATTTTTCCTTTGGACATTGTTGTGGCATGGGACGTCATTCTTGGGGGGTTGAGCTACGCCGTCAGTATCTCTGCAGTTGTGCAGTGTTGCAAAGCTTTGTATCAGAGAGTGTTGGCAGTCAACGATGACGTGGCTGGCTTGAGATCTAGTGTTGAATTTCGGGGACGAAATTCCTTAAGGGAGAAGAGTTGAGAGACCCGATTCCCTTTGATTTTGCAATGTATTTATGCGACACATTGGTTATCCTTTTAATCATTATAGGAAGGTATATTTCTGTATGTTTTATGCATATGTTAACCTAGATATGCATGTGAGTTTCAATCCCAGTCCTGGCGGGTGTTGCAGTAGAAAGTCATTGGGCTTTCTAGGCAAGACCGTTCAATTAGTTACCCAAAAAAAAAGACTGCTCAATTAGTCTTTAGACTGCTCGAGCAGTCTGTCTGCGTGAGTTGTATATATGACAGCTCATGGCATTAGGTTTTGAACCGAAGCTTGTTTTACAAGCATCCTTTTTTTTCTTGGAATAAAGACCTAGTTCTCAGCCTTCTCTCTAGCATTTAGCTTGGTTCGGGCTTGAATCTTGGCATTCGGATAACGGATCCTTAATGTCCTCGCCGTGGGCTTCGCGTTCATTCAAATGCAATCTCGTTTTGGCGACATTTGTTTTTCGTCGGTGTTAAAAGCTTTGAGATTTTAACTATTCGAGGTAGGATTTTAGACTGTATTGCATTAAAAGTATGTTGTATGCGATTATATGCATTTTCACCACTGTAAAATGCTTTGAAATGTTGGGCTTTGTATTTAAACCATGTTTGGTTGGATAAAAAGCATATTCCGCATTTGTTATGATTTATTACAAAGTTAGTGGACGTGTGGGTGTCTGGGATTTTCGAAAAGGTGGGTTTTGAAAATGAAGAGATTTATGTACAACTTATGAAAATCGTGTTTTGGAGGTTTGGAGCTAACTCTTAGAGTTGAGCCTCGGTTTTAAACATTTCGGTTGAAATGGAGGAGCATTTGAAATGTGTTCGTCATTCTTCTTTGGTTATGGACGACATGGTGGAAGGCCGTCGAACATTTTGTAGATGATTAATGCATGGCTTTTAATGTTTTTGTAGTTGAGCTACGTGCTTTTGATGATTCGATAGATGTGTTTTGACAACGCTGTGTATTTGGGCCGTCATTGCTCTTCGGTGAAAGTTCAAAAATTTTATGTAAGTAGGTGCTTCTTTCATTCGGGTTAATCCCAGTAAATGAAGTGGTTTTTCCATTGGGAGGCGTGTGTTGTTGCAATCCCGTATAGAACTCGTCATTAACATGCGGGTCATTGGATGCCCTAAAACTAAGGTAATTGGTGAGAGTCTATGGTTGTTGCTTTTGTCCCCGGTGCGACAGAGTCGGTACATAGGAATTATTGTCGGTTATGGGAATCAAATGGAAAATAACGTTTTGTTGATATTTTCTTAAACTGTTGGACGCTATTTGAATTATATGAAAATGTGTGGTTTTGAGGATGAAAAACCATTTTGAAGCTGTGATGTTGAGTCATTTCTATACTACGTGATTGCATATTCTGATTTTACTTCATTATCTGTTCCTATTGGGTTTCGGCTCACGTTATGGGATTCAAAAACATTTCAGGTGGCATAGTTGATCACATGGGTTGATCTCGATGAGCCTCGGTGGAGGCAAAGACTCAACCCTTAGTTTTGTTGTTGTTCGGTAGTTTGTACAGTTTGATATTGGATCATGTAAAATTTGTAGTATGTTTCAGTACAAAAAGCATATGTATTGTAATTCGTATGACTGTGGTGTCGATGCATGTATTTTGTATGTGCATGAGAGAAGCCGTGGGTTGGTTGTTCTTTTCCGTTTTCGTTTGGTTTTATCCCTTATATAAATGTTTGTGCCTTGAGGGAGGCTTTCAAAAATGTTGGAAAATGGTTAAGTGTTAGGGAGGGAAAAGTTGCTTTTTAAAAAGTTGGTCCAGAGCTAGACCGCTCGACAGACCACTTGAGCGGTCGATCGGGCGGTCTTTGCAAACATTCTATTTTTTTTTTGTTTCGTTGGAAAACCAGTGTCCTTGCAAGGACCGCTTAAGCAGCTGATCGAGTGATATGGGTAATTTTAAGAAAATTTTGTTTGTTTGTTTTAGAAGCTTAGCTCTTTGGAACCGTGACCTTATTCCTTTGGGGCTATTCTTTTACACAAAATAAACCCTCAGAAGTGCGTTTTTCAAATATTCTAAGCCGCTTTCATTTTACGTTCTTTGTCCTGTTTGGGCTCGGGTGGTTTTGGTGGATTGTAATATCCCAAAATGGTTGCTCATGGGCAGTTTGCATGACTCGGATTTTGGGGCGTGACACTATAGATCTACCATAATAATGTGTGTATCTGGGCCGACATTGCTCTTTGGTGAAAGTCTGAAAAGTTTTCGCAAAGAGGTGCTTCGTTCCTTTAGGTTAATCCCCATAAATAAAGTGATTGCACTATTGAGAGGCGGGCCCCATTGGAAGGTATTTGTTGTTGTAGCTTCATATAGAACATGTCATTACCTAGCGGCTGACATGCTCCGAACCTAGGCTATAATAGGCGAGAGTCTATAGTGGTTCTAAACTAGGGCGTCTCTAGTTGCTATTTTTGTAAATGTTTTGGGATATATTCTCCTTGTACACCCTGGTTACGTCCCCAGTGTTACAAATTTGGTTGGTATTTGAATTGATTTATCATGAATATTGTTAGGAACCATGGGTTCGTCGCTAGCACTTTAGTTTTGATGTCTCTTTGATTCTGTCGCTCCTTGAATTATGATACGGGCAAATAGGATAATTACGGAGATAACCTAATTTGGTGAACCTAATCCCACTGGGGTGGTAACTTCGGAGAAGAACCCAATTATGGCGGTCCTAAATCTCTCATCTTAGTCCTTTGTATAATGTGAATTGTCTCTTGATTATCTTAGGACTTTGGGTTGACGCCAAATGAGCATCCTGGTTTTTAATGTGGGATCGGTTGGCCCGGATAAGTATGGACAAAACTGGTTTTCCTACCCCCACAATGTTTCTATTGAGTAAAACAGCTGAGGCATGTAGCCAAGGCGAGTGTTTTCCTTTCGCAACGAGGCAAGGATAGATTCGGTGATCGAATTCCCATCAAGTCTGCTCAGGTGGTTCCCGGAGTGGAATTCCGATTATAATCTGAGTACATGTTGGGTTGGGCATCTGTTGTTGGCCTAACAAGGCTTCAAGAACCGATTTTGATGATAACTAACTTTCATATCTAATTGTGCAAATTGAGTTTGGTTACAGAAAATATACATTTAGCACAATTCAAGATTTACAATGGAAGCCATGACGCATAATTCCAAATTCATGATTATTTGGCGACAAGTTTAGTGGAATAAATGCAAAGAATTGAGATATTGAAGACTTGAAGAACAAAATTGTATATTTCGTTTGGAGGATCTATGTACAGTCATATGACTCATGGATATATGTTTCTGAAGCTCATAGGAACCCTAAATATCTTAAAAATATTTTTTCAATGCATGAAAATATCAAACCTTTTTGGAAAACCAAAAATTTGGATTTTTAATGATCTAGTCGACTGAGACTTTCCATCCAGTCGACTGAATGGGCTACCAAAAATAAGTTTTCAGATCCAAGTTGGTTCAGTTGACCGAACCTTTAGGTTCAGTCGACGGAAGTACAGTTCAGTCGACCGAGCGAGTCTCTTCAGTTGACCGAACAGCTTAAAATTTGAAATTTTTTGAAAACGGCTAGTTTGGCATTTCTATGCTTAGCCCAACGGTTAGTTTGATTTTGGAGCCTATAAATAGAGGCCTTGTGCTAGTGTTTCATTCATCCAAATCCTCTCAATCTTTCTCTCTTGTTTACTACTTCATTGTGCTTCAAAATCTTGATTTTACAGATCACTTTTGGGAGAAAAGATCATTAGTTTTTCTTTTTGAGTTTTATTTTCATATTTTATTGAGAAGTGAGCTTAGAGCTTTATTTGTTATATTTATTTGCTCATTCTTTGTACACTCTGGTATCATTGTTCTTGTTGATTCTCAAAAGAGGCTAATCCGCCTACAAGGATTGGGTTAACTTGAGAAGGGTATATTCTCAAATAGTGGCTACTCCGCCTAGACTAAGGAGCTGAGGTTGTAAGAAATCCTCATAGCCGTTGGCTTGAGGCAAGGACGTAGGACGTAGCGCCGTAACTTGTAAAAATTGTGGTGTTCCTTTTCTAGCTTGCTCATTTCTTACTTTATTATATTGTTGTTTCTTTCACACACGTTTGCACTTGAATCATTCATCATTTAACTTATCATTTGATTTATTTATTTCACAAAGTAGTACTATTGTACCTTAATCAAGAAGCTAGACTAATCGAAAATCAACATTGATAATTGTTAAAGCAAGAAAAAGTGTTTTGAACATACATTAGTACTTAACTCCTTTATTTCTTACATCCATTGTCTTTTATTGCTGGAAAGTTTTTGGAATATATTTTTTGCAAGAAACATTATCAAATTAAAAGTATTCTTAATAGTTGAAAAGTATTAAACTTGGAAGTTACATTTTTATGGTTAGAAGTTCTCAAATATTGCTTTATATTCAAATTTTCTAACAATGGGTTTTTAAGTATGCTTGTGTAATTAACTTGTAAAGAACAGTTGTACTTGTATTGAAAACAAAATGGAGTTATTAACAAGAAGTTTTATCAAACTTTACTCAAATATTTTAAGAGAAAGTTTTCTTTTATTCTTGTCCCATAATAAGTGAATATATACTTAAGATTTGAATAATTAAATATTTAAACTAAGATTTTTTTTAAATATCCAATTCACCCTCGCTCTTGGGATCACACACAAACTATCAATTGGTAACAGAACCTAACACATTATTCTTAACAAGTTTTTTGTGTAAAAGATCAAATGGCAGGTATTGGTGTATTCCCTTTTGGAGAAGGTCAGTCTTCCACACGACCTCCAATCTTTA
>JAULJZ010209100.1:0-18814 GCA_032270985.1 Heliamphora pulchella | reverse complement strand
ATATAAGTTTTGAATCATGAGTTTTTAGTGAATGATAGCATGAGACTTTTACTTTTAAATATATTGATAATTCAAATGTGCTATTTATATTGTTGGAAGCAATATGTATATGGAAGATGCATGATGTTAATAATGATAATGATATACTTGTATTTCAAAGGGCCAAGTTATGCGGGTTTTTGACTTTTTATATCCCGTTAGGGGAGGTTACCCAATATGGGTTTTTATATCTCGTTTGGGGAGGTTCCTCTAAAGGGGCGTTTATTCGCTTACAAAGGCATTTTGAGCTGTGTTTTGTGTAATGCACATACTACTTGTGCTTGAAGAGTGACCCTTCTTCCATCACGTGCATATCTTTGTATTGAGAATTGAAGTTACAGTACCCTTGCAACTCTCAGTCGTGAGATAGACGATTACTTGGTCACTGTTAAAGAAGAATGGGTGTCGAGAATGGTTATAATGTGTTGTGGCATTTAAACTGTATTTATAGCATTCTGTTGCCTATGAGATTTGGCTGTTAAGCCTTTTTATGAGAATTGATTATAATGTATTGTGGGCGGTTAAGTTTTGTTAAGAGAATTGATTATCATGTGCCGCGGGCGGTTAAGCCTCATTATGAGATTTGGCTATAATGTATTGTGAGCTGTTAAGCCTTATTATGAGAGATGGTTGTAACGTTTTGTGGCTAATAATCCATATTTTTGGTACCTTCTTGAAAGGAGAAAGATATTTACAAATTTTGAAACAAATGTTTTAAGGTGAATGTGGTGTTTGTCATCTTTAGTTAATTCTAGATGATCTATCTTTCAAATATGTTCGACTACTCTTAAACTGAGTGTTTGGTTTTATCTTGTTCATTATAATACTAACTGTACTCTCATATAACCGTTATGGTTATAAATAGCAGGTTCCGTTGGAAGGTTGGTCCACCATTGTCGACGTCTTAGGCTTGGGCTTGTAAGTTGGATGTTGTTTTCGTCGTCTTCCTTCTTATGGTTTGTAATTAAAAGATATATCATGTTGGAGACTAAGGCCTCATTACAATTTTTTATTTTTTGTTTACAAAAAAAATATATATATTTTTTACTTTTATAAAAAACAAAAACAAAAACAAAAACAAAAACAAAAACATGTTTGGCACATTAATTTTTGAAAAGTGGTAATTGGAGGTTACGGATGAATGCAGTAGTTGGAGGTGATGGTCAGAGGTGTTATTCGGTGATGATAGCTAGACGTAGCGATGGTGGTCGAAAGTGGTGGTCGGAGGCGGTGGTTGGAGCGGATGGTTGGAGGTGGTGGCTGGATGGTAGTGGTCAGAGGTGGTGGCCGTATGTGGTGATCAGATATGGTGGCAAGAGATGATGGTCAGAGGGGGTGGCCGAATGTGGTAGTCAGAGACGGTGGTCGGAGTTGATGGCCGGACGTGGTGTTCGGAGATGGTGGCAAGAGAAGATGGTCGGAAGGGGTGGCCGAATGTGGTAGTCAGAGGCAGTGGTCGGAGGTGGTGATCGGAGTTGGTGGCCGGATGTAGTAGTTGGAGGTAGTGAAAAAAAAAGATACAATCAAAACTTCTTTATAAAATAAGTGAAAACATATTTTTTCTGTTTATAAAAATTTTGTAAATTTTGAAAACTATTTACAGTTTTTAGAAAACAAAAATAATTACCAAATATGTTTTTGTTTACAGTTTACAAAAAATTTAAAAACAAAAACAGAAAATAGAAAACATAAACGTTACCAAACGAGGCGTAAGAGATTTGGTTTTGAGATGTAATATACGTGTCTGGGATGGAGTATCTTTGTTATGATATATGGGATGGAGTATCTCTTGAACTTATGTTCTTCATTTTTAATGAAAGCATGTTCTTGAATCAGTCTTGTATGGATGTTTTTTTGTTATTGGCTATTCTAAGCCTTGTTATTTCTTGAGGCCACTGGAATGTAATGAGACCATGCCCCCATTGCACAGGTAGAGTACCTTGCGGGAGCGAGGTGCGACATTATCAATTAAGAAAATCATATTGATTATCTTTGTCTGTAACAAAGTCCAGTTTTTAGCGCCCTTAAAACTTATTTTTAGTGATGATGCGGCGGACCTTCACTTGTACTATCTTCTGATGGGTACCATTATTTAGTGTTATTTCTTGACGTTTATTTAAAATATCAGTGGTTTTATTCATTGTTATACAAACTTGATGTCGTTCAATTTTTATTCCATTTGAAGCCATGGTTGAACATCAATTCTCCACTGATATTACACAAATTCAAACTGATGGGGCGGGGAATATCAATAACTTACTTTCCTTTTTAAATAATGCAAAATCATACATCAACATTGTTGTCCCTATACACATGAAAAAAAGAAAAAAATTGAACGTCACAACATACAAGTGTAGCCTTACTTGCTCACGCACCAATTCGTTAAAATTTCTAACATTTTGCCTTTGGTACTACTGTTTTGCTGATTAATTGACTTCTATCTTTTGTCTCTCGTAATCTTTTACCTTACGAGTATTTATTTCTCTAGACATTGGATTATCATTTTAAATATTTTTTGATGTTTATGTTATCCATTCTTATGCCCTATAATCACCACAAAAATGTTGTTCCAATCTGCAGCTAGCACTTTCTTAGTTACAATTCCTCTCATCATGGGTACCGGTATCTTGATTGCACTACCAATTGTATTTACTTTGTCCGACGCATGCATTTTAATGGACACATGAATTTTCCTTCTCTAGTCCCTGCATCTTAGGCATGTCCCTATTGAACTTAGCACCATCAAACTTGCCACCGTAGGCGGCTATCCTAGGTCGCACATCTCACTTACCTAGTTCTTCAACAATTTCCCCTATTCCACTACCATCAAATTATAACTCCACCTGCCCACTAAATTTTCTCCTTTGTCTCATAAACCTACCGAATACCTCTTGGTCCTCTTCGTTCTTAACCTCGGCCACTTCCTTGTATTCGCTCCCTTATCCACTTCCATGCACTCCCCCACTCTTATCTACTCCATCCTCATTTGTTCCCTACTAGAACAATGCTCTTTCAGTTGGTTCTCACTTGATTTCTTCACGTGGTCTTATCATCACCCATCAAACTTGTTGGAATTTTTAGGCACAAATCCCCAACAAATAAGATTAACTAATTTGGGCAACTTAATAAAATCCCACATAAGCCTCAAACCACAATAGCAAAATAAAAGATCTAGAATAACCACAATCACATGAATCAATAATATACATGGTTTGGCTGGCTATCTGCATCCATGGGAGAGAAGAAACAGTCCACTATTTGCAAACAAGGATTACAAGTCTCACACTCATTTACAATATCTGATTATGGCCTCAACGTGAGCATATCCCCGTCTTTTTATACTCTTTTTAGCCTCTAACTTGAGTCTCTTTGAGTATTTTAACGACTTATGATCAATCTGAATGTCTTAGTGTTATAGAGTTATAACCCATTTTAAATAGGTTTCAATAGAAACACAAATTAGGGCTAATCTCGTACACAGTCCACCGTGCCTCATCTAGACAGACGGAAAACCCTTTGCCTCAAACCGTCTAGTAGATCGGATGCCTATCCGAACAAAAACCTCATGTCCTAAATTGTCTGGATGCCTGTCCAGACAGAACTCCTTCTATCCCAATCTGTCCGAACGCTTGTCCAGATAGAACTATCCAAAGAGCAGAAATCGAGCCACACACCCAACAATCTCCATCTTCTCTTAAATTCTTCAACCATTTGAAGAACTGTCAGCGTCGTCATGACCTGCACCTTTTTTACGGGTATGGGTGTTCCACCCTTTCTAATCTTTAAACTGAATGAACTTGGACCAAATTTAAGCTACACTTGAACTTGACCTTGTTGCAATCAATCATCCTCTCGTTGTTGGACAGTTTGTCGAACACCCAAGTCTAAGACTTCTGTGGTTACTCCACCTTTTATAGCACTCCCACTTGCCCTTGAACTCTACCTGAGTTGCCTGTAGCCTTTTTATAGAATGAAGGAACTTCACTTCTTTCCTGTTACTCCTAAATTGAACCACCATCACCCAATTTTCTAGATAACCTTTTCTAACTGAGCTCCACTTTGTCTTCTACTTTCTTCATCTGTATTTCTCACATAGTTTGCTTGTCATTCTGACCAAGTCCCAAATATCTGAGTCTCGTACCATCCCTGTTGGACTCTGCTTGTGTTGTAGTGGTAACTCCACCTATCACCGTGTTCCCTACCAATTTATAGAGATCCCTCATTTTTTTCCCTTTATGAAAACTGTAGCACCTCTGCTAATCTTCATTGCCCCACCATTTGTTGTGAACCTGTAACCCAAAGAGTCCAATGTTCCTAAATAAATCAAATTTTTCTTTAACCTTGGAACATGCCTGACATTCCTGAAAACCCTTACAACTTCGTAGAACATTCTGATCTTCACTGTACATGTTCTAATGGCCTGGCACGCTGTGTCATTTCTCATTAGAACTATACCCCCATTGCAATGTTTATACATGTCAAACCATTCTTTTGTTGGACACATATGGTATGAGCATCCTGAATTTAGTATCCACGACTTTGACATAAACTTAAAATCTGAGAAAACTGAAAGTAATTCACTGTCTTATGGTTCTTCGACAAAATTGACAGTCTCTGCATGTGCTTTTGCTTTTTTCTTCTTCTCTAGATGCTTCTTTTGTTCTTGGCACTGGTTTTTGTAATGACCAATTTTGTGGCAGCAGAAGCACTCCACATCCTTCCTTGCATGTAACTTAGACCGAGATCTACCACTATTAGAACCCTGCTAACTAGATCTACTCCTTCCTTGCTTGACTCAGAATTAGTCACAAGCACACCTTCTACATCAGACTCACTATCCCTCTTCATCTTCTCATGTGATAAAAGAGCGTCGGTGATCTCTTCAAGTTTTAGAGTATCCTTTTTGTACATCAACGTTGTTACCAGATGATCATAGGATGTTGGAAGCGATGCCATCAGGAGTATCGCTTTATCCTTATCATCAACATTTACTTTAAACTCGGATAACTGTGTAATGAGCATATTATACGTATTTATATATTTCAAAAGCTTTGTACCTTCTCTCATCTGTAGTCTATATAGTTGCTTCTTCACGTACAACTTATTAGCTAGATTCTTCTTTATGTAGAGATCTTTCAATTTTTGCTGGATCTTAGGTGCTATCTCTACATCGATCACATTATGAATAATCTCATTTCCCAGATTCAACTGAATCAAACTCGCGACTCTAGCATCAATCTCCTCCCAATCATCGTTGGTCATCTTCTTTGGTTTCTTTACCTTGTTAAGTAATGTCTTGAAGACCAATGGTTGGATCAACAGATCCTTCATCCCCCTCTGCCACAAGGAGAAGTTATTCTTGCGGTTAAACTTTTCAACTTCGTATTTGATGTTCGTCATCTTTACTACAACTTGCGATTAAGCTTTTAACCAAAAATTTGATCTCACTCCATAACTCTGGATCTTCAACAACCATTGGCTCTAATACCACTTGTTGGGACTTTTAGGCACAATTCCCAAAAAATAAGATCAATTGATTTGGGCAACTAAACGAAAATTCCACGTAAGCTTCAATCCACAATAGCAAAATAAAAGATCTAGAACAACCATAATCACACGAATCAATAATATACATAGTTTGGCTAGCTGCCTACATCTACGGGAGAGAAGAAACAATCTACTATTTGCAAACATTGATTACAAGTCTCACGCTCTCACTTAAAATATCTTATTATGGCCTCAACCTGAACCTATCTTTGTCTCTTTATACTCTCTCTAGCCTCTAATTTGAGTCTCTCTGAATATTTTGATGACTTATGATCAATTTGAGCGTCCGAAGGTTTCAGAGTTATAACCCACTTTAAATAGGTTTTAAAGAAAACACAAATTAAGGCTAATCCCACGCTGTAGACACCCCAATCTGACCAAGTTGAATCTTAGGCACTCGTCTCCAATGCACCCCGATAACGAAAGAATGAGAGTCAAGCTCGGAGATACTCCTAAGCAAGCAAAAACACAACAACCACCAAACAGCCCAAGTCGTGACCTTCGTTTTTAACAGCCATCATTATTTGATCCTCGCTGCTACTTTTTTATCTTAGCTACTACCTTTGTTATAATGGCTGTCACTTTGGAAACCCCACCACTACGTTTCATCTTCATACAGATTGCAGCCTGAACTATAAAAAGCAAAAAGGTGCTATCCTAAATTTTTAAAAAGAAAAAAGGTAACGGCCGACACTATTACCTCTTTTTGGATAGGTGGCAGCATTCCAGAGGGGGTCTGCTTTGCCCATTTTACCTATAAATAGACACCGTTTCCAAGCCAAATAAGAGGAGAACAATTTCAGAACACCCTTACTATGCTAAAACCCATTCTCACCTAATATCCTATATTTCATGAGCTATTTTTGTGTTCTTGCTTGCCTTAGAGGAGTCGTTGGAGCTTGTATTAGATTGAAGACCTCCTATTCACACCCCCGAGGGACCATTTAAAGTCGATATACACGCGAGGTAACCTTAGGAACCACGATTTTTCTGTAAACCCTCATTTTCTTTCTCCGAGGGTGTTGTGGGTAAGGTTTCTATTGTTTTGTTATCATTTATTTCTATACAAGCATAATTTTCCTTAAGTTCTTATTATATTTAGTTCCTTTATAGTCTTCTACTCCATATAGTTACTATTGTTTCCGTTCTATTTTCATACTCACTAGCACATCGAACACATTTGAAGTTTTTTGAGGTTCTACAAAACCAACGGCCGTGACCTTTCAATGACATGGCCGTGAGGTTTATTTTGCCTATAGTAATGGCTGTGAAGTATCATGCTGAACCACCATCTTTTTTATCAAAAATAGTAACGGCCGTGAGGTTCCTGTACCAAGACGTCATTTTTAGACCTATACAAGATATGACCGTGTGGGTTATTTGCCCAGGCCACGATATTCTTTTTAGGCTGAAGATGTAAAGAAACGCTTTCAAAACCCTTTGATCTCCTTTTGTTTCATATTCTTCTGTCTTGTTTCTGTTCTATTTAATGTTCATGCATCTCGATTTACTTTCTTGAGAAGCGATGAATAGTAGATATATCATAGATTAAATGAGCTATGGTCTTTGTTCGTTACAATTTTATTTTTGCTTGTTCTGAGGTTCTACAAAACCAACGGCCGTGAGGTTCTTATACCGAGCTGTCACCTTTATGCCTATGAATAGTCTGACCGTGATATTCCTTTATCCAGGCCGTGACCTTTGTTTTGGGTTAAGTGTATGAAGATGTCTTTAAAAGTTTCGTGATATTTATGCTTTATAGTTTTTTTTCCTCTTTGCTTGTAACGATCCTGCTCAAACCCTAGTATTAGTGATGGATAGTCCACAAGGCCATAGAATACGAAAGAGATTTAAAACCCTAACTCGAACTGAAAATCCTAAATTCGGCATAGAAACCCTAAAAAGGTCCAAAACACAGGAAATAAAACCCTAGCACCCAGAGAATCTCCTAACATTATAAATGAAATAAATATCATGAAATAATAAATTAAAAATAAAAAATTCTCACAAATAGGGTAAAATGATCGTTTTGTCCCTAATACAGCAAAAAGCCTTAAAAATCTAAAATTTGACACATGGATACGTTAAATCAAGGATTTAAGTACAATTAAGTAGTAAAGGACAAAATAATATCAAAAATATCAAAAATATCAAAAGTATCCCTTAGTGGCCGACCACCTTGGGAAGTGTGCCAAAAAGTGACTTTTTGCTTTCTTTTTAGCTTTAAATGATGAGAAATGTATTAAATTAAGCATTATGATGATCCAATACTTGTTAAATAAGTAATATACATAATAATATAGTGTTATAGGTCAACAAAAGCAAACAAATTATTATTGAAATTCATACACGACAAAATAAGTCAAAAAGTCATATATTTTTAAAAGAGCTTAATTTGACTTAAAAGACTACATCTATTTAATCAATTGCTATAGAAACTATGATAATATATGAAAATACTATATTTCTCATAAAAAAATATTAAAATATTAAATCTCAATAGAAAAAGACATAAAAAAGATACATCAAATTAACTTTTAATGCATTTTCTTGCACAATAGGGACACAAAAATCGAGCCAAATCCCTTGATTGATGGAGGATCAGATTTTTGTCCCCCAAACAGCCCCTAGCTACATTTAGCTTCCCCATATCTAAATTTAGCCCACAAAAACTTACATCAACTCAAATCAAACTCAAGTCTCTTTTATTAAAATGAAGAAAAAGGACCTTTTTTTTGTACTTTTTTGTTTCCCACATGTCTCATAGCCTTGCCTATATAAAGAGAGCCAAACACCCTCTTCTCTATATGTAATTTTCGGCCAAGAGAGGGGGAGGAACTAGAAACACTTTGATCTTGAGTGTTAAAGTGAGTTTGAGGAAGAAAAAGGAAGGAAAAGGAAGAAACCGAGGAGGTTTTCGAAAGCTAAGTCCATATCAACCCTCTACCCTTCTTTGACCTCTCAAAATAAGTAAGTAAAACCTCTAAACCTTGTATCTAATATCCCTCAAAATATCTCCCAGCACATCCTTTTAAACACTCTAAAAATCAAGAACCAAAATCAAACTGAAAAGGCGTCGTAGTAACAAACTAGGGGCTATTTTCTTTATGAATGACATGAGATGTTGTTGTGTGATGTTATCTTTGAGTTTGATGACCTCTAAGGGTTTTGGAGCCTTGATATTAAAGTCTAGAACACAAGCATGCAAATAAATGAAACAAAAACTTGACATGACATAAGTAGAAGACTTGAACCCTAAGAGGCTTAATTTTTTAGAACTTTGATATTTCTGCCCTGAGATTTGAAATGTCATAACTCAATGTAGAAAATTGATATAAACATGTTCTTTATGTCCAAATTTATTGGTTTGTGTTATCTTTTATCCAAAGTTGGTTTCAACCCATTTGCATAACCAGAATTCAAGATATTGCAATTTTATAAAAGTGTGTCATTTTTCGACCAGTCACCACTACCGACTTGGAAACCCTATTTTAAAATGAGATCCGAACTTTGATCAAAACATAAAAACTGTATATAACATGTATATATATCTACCTACCAAAACTGAGAACAAAATATTGAGTTTGGATAGGTCAAAACTACTTTGAAACTCTCTATTGAGTTTCAGTCCCTAAGGAACATTCTGTTGCATATTTTTATATAGCTGAAAACCCCTATTTTTAGTGATCTATTCAAAACGTGATCTACATGAACATTGTAGCTAAAATATTGAAGTATTTTATTACCAAAAATCATACCTTAAAGCCTAGGGATTATATCCCAAAACTGTTTCAAACTCTCTGTCTAAAATCGGCTCTGCTCAGTTTTGGCGGTTAATAGAACCTACTTTTAAAAATGGCCAAAAAATCTAACTTGTTTCAAACAATGACTCATAGATCTAAACATGAAACTTGTAGGGGAGATGTTAAAATAGAACATACTAAAAAATGGGCTCATTTGGAGTTGAAATGATACCCCAAAACCGAGACCAACAGAAGCATAAGTTTGGTAAAATCTTGAGAAAAGTGCTGAACCATTTTTTCTTAATATGAATTGTTCACCCATTTTCCTTAGGATTTGGCCTTGGTGTTAGAAATAATAGTTGTAGGAAATATATTTATCTAAATGGTGTATAAAAATCATAACTTGATTCCAAGTCTAGATACCCCAAAATCTTGTTGGCCCTTTTAATTTAATACTTGAATTTTGGCCTTAAAATTTGTTAAGTGTATGATTGAGTACCCTTTGCCATGAGACCTGAGTTTTTGTATGATGATTGAATTGAATTAGTTGATTAGTGTCTTAAGTGAATTTATGATAATTTAGAACTCATGCTATCATGTTTGAATCATATCTTTAGAATTGTGTCTTATGCTTTGCAAATTGTACCATGAACCTTGCCATGCTAGTTGATACCATGTTGTAATCTATTGCACTTGAGATCAATGGTACACATTATGAGCATTGTCATTTGCATCCTGGCTTGTTGGAGTCCATCTGTGCAAACCGTTGTTGGGATGGGCTGTGTTGAGATCGTCATTCTTGATTCTAAGTCTAGGGCACCCCTGGTTGCCATTTTCAAAAATGTTTTGGTTTATACACCCTGGGTGCGTCCCCGGTGCTTAAAATGATTGTGATTTGTACACCCTGGGTACGTTCCCGGTGTTTGAAATGGTTTATGGATATTGTTGGGAACTATGGGTTCGTTGCTAGCATTCTGGTTTGATGACTTAGACTTTGGGTTGATGCCAAATGAGCATTCTTATTCTTAAGGTGGGTTTTGTGTGCATATAATTTTGGCTAGGATTTGGAGTAAGGACGTTATTGCCCACCCCACGCTGTTGCCATTGAGTAAAACAGCTGTGGCATGACACCCGGTGAAGTGGTTACTATTCGCAACGAGGAGAGAATAGGTTTGGTGATCAGAGTCCCATCAAGTCTACTTTGGTGATTTTCGATGTGGAATCCCTGTTATAATCTGAGTGCATGTTGGGTTGGGCATCTGCATTTTATACACGCATGTTTATTGACTCCTCTTCTATCCTGTCATAAATATGTTTATCTCCTTGACTATAAACTGTACTGGGTGTTATATGATATGTGTTGCGGTGAATTTTGTGCCGTGAGATTAGTTAGAAGGTTAGAGTGTTTTGCTTTTGAGTCTTGAATCATGGCATTCGTGCCATAGGTGAGGAGGAGTTCTTTGAGGAAGTCATCCCAGAGGGAGAAGAAGAGTTGGAAGGACAAGGTGAATTCCAAGAGCACATGGATCCAGCAGATGCATTATGAGGAATCAAGATCTCTACTTTTGTTCTTACATGTAGTTTTTCCCATGCTTAGCTTTTTTTTTTGAATTTTCTCGGTAAAACTGTAATAGTTATGTAATTTTGGACAGTTCAGAACTCGTTTATAATATAATAACTATCGTATGTAAATATGAAAGTATGATTAGTATATCTCTATGTTTATATTTATGTATGTCCCGATGTGCCCGGAAGACGGGGCGTCACATTGCTGTTCTGATATGTATTCTTTCTTTTATACCCTTATTTCCTTCTTTAAAGAGCAATGAACAGTAGATCTAACATCAGATCAGTGGGTTGTGATCGCTGTTTTTTATACTTTCATTTTAGTACCTAATGTGGACCTAGAATATGTCGGCCGTGACCTTAAAATACCCACGGTTATATGTTTTATAAGCTATAAAGTGCTGGCCACCATATGTTGTTATCATGGCCGTCAGTTTTACCTCTGTAATTGTCATGACTGCCCTTTTACCTTGGCTATGGCAGCGTGATTTTTGGAAGCCAGTGACATGAGAGATGTGTTCATACATCCTTTTTTTCCATTTGCAGTGTCCAGTACTTTCTGTTTAGTATTTTTCATTGCATGAAGGATAAAGGATGAGGGATTTGGCCTAAGATTGATAGGCCATGGTCTCTGTCCTATTTATCCTACACATTTGGGCCCTTTATGGTCCTCGCTTCACATCCATACCCTTTTTGGAACCCTAAAAACCACAGCCATGACTTTCGTTTGTCA
This sequence comes from Heliamphora pulchella, assembly GCA_032270985.1. Taxonomy (NCBI): domain Eukaryota; kingdom Viridiplantae; phylum Streptophyta; class Magnoliopsida; order Ericales; family Sarraceniaceae; genus Heliamphora; species Heliamphora pulchella. Next base: position 7,186 of record JAULJZ010209100.1, on the reverse strand, counting down.
CGACCTTAAGGTTTTATTTATCATGTTTGTCGCGGTAACCCTATATTTATCACGGTCGCATGGTCGCCAACTTTGTGATCTTTTATGTCACGGCCGCAACATGTGTTGCTATAGCCGTGTGCTTTATGCATATCCAGTAGCTTGAAATAGTATTTTAATCTTTTCTGTTTTGTTCTGTATAGTCTGTTTATAGCATGCTTGAAACTAAAACTTTGTTGCATATCCCTTAGGTCGTTATTTGTTTATTTTATTGTTTACTCGCATGCTTTTTACTTTGCTTTGCTCAAACTATACGTGTGGCATATCTAGAAATAATAACCAAATCGCATGATCTTGAGAATCGTAGTTAGGTTTTGTTTTGTTATGTGCTTTTGTTTGAACTCTCTTCAACCTCCCATTCTATATATATTACCTTTAAAAAAATTTATAATAGGAACTAATATTGATAAAGTAGAGGCCAATCCATGGTTAAGCGAGAAGGGTGCCTAACATTTTCTCTTTTCGTACCTTAGCCCCTGAATCCTCTTTTTCTCTGGTTACGCTTTTAAAAGACCCGTAACCTTCTTTTAACTTTCTTGATTTTTCTCAAAAATCAAGTGGCGACTCTATTTTGTTTTAAAAATGTGTTGGGATATCTTAGATTTTTCGTTTTAAATAGAAAAGGAACATTCTTCTAAAAACGATGGATATCTGGTGCATTCCCCCTCCCAATCTCCAAAAATGCCCGCACACGCACAGTCTGCCGTGCCTCATCTAGATGGAAAACCCTCTTCCCCAATCGTCTGGACGCCCAAATGCTTGTTCGAATGGAAGACCTTCTGTCCCGAACCATTTAGATGTCCATCCGGAGGGAACTCCTATCCTAATCCGTCCGGACGAAATTACCCGGAGAACAGAATTTGAGCCACACGCACAACAGAACTTTAGCTCTTCAAATTTCTATTCAAAAATTTACCCACATATCTTGATACCCTCAAAATTCAGCACCTCAAGATTCTGCTCAAAATTTAGCCCCTCATAATTCTGTTCAAAATTTTGATCAATTTTTTTTCTCACCTACCTTTTATTCATATATTAGTACCCACTTCAAGTTTTAATCCCTATTTATCTCTTTAAAATAATTATAATCACTCCACTTGTCCCTCATCCTTACTCTCATCCCAACCAATTTTATCCCAACCAATCTATTATCTTCTCCACTTGTAGTCCTACTTGTTGATCTCAATCGTCCCATCACCTCATATTCGATCATCTCCTATAGTGTTGGTCCCTCAATGCACTCATCATAGGATATTATGATGCCATAAATTGATCAACCTTCATCTCCTTTATATGGCTACAATGGTCCATCCTTCTCTACCCACTGATACCAAACCAACTTAATATACGAGAACTACTAAACTTCCCCAATTGTGCCAAGTGATAAGTGTTGAAGCCTCTATTCTTGTTCATAATGCTATAAAGCTCATCTTGTGGCTAAAGATTTTCACCAAGGACTAGAGATCGACAACTTTGAGACGTTCAGCCCAATTATCAAACCCACTACTAATTGCACCATCCTGTCTCTTATTATCTCTTATCGATAGAAGGATCACCAACTAGACGTTAACAATACTTTTCTCAGTAGGTATCTCTCTATGTATATGCCTTAGCCCCCATGCTTTTTGGATCCTTAATATGCTTATTATGTTTAAAAACTTTGCAAATCATTATATGATCTCAAGCAAGCCACTCAAGCTTGGTTTAATCGCTTATTTGAGTTTTTCCTTTTTTTTTTTATCTCTCACGGGTCTGTTGCCTGCAAATCAGATGCCTCTTTATTCACTTATTATCATGGTACCACTCGAGTTTATATTCTTGTCTACATGAATGATATTTAGATTACCAGTAATGTTTCTTCAACCATTACCATGCTCCTCACCATTCATCATTCCAAGTTTGGTCTTAAAGATCATGGACCGCTTCATTATTTTTTGGTATTTAAGTCACTCATACACCTTATGTGTTACATCAGTGTCAACATCAATTTGTGATAAATCTCCTTACTACACTTGGCATTTACTATTACAAAGCAATTCTTTCCTCGTGCTGCAATACTGTCACTCTCCAAATATGGTGGCAAACAACTTTCAAATCATACAGAAACTGTCAACCATAGGTACTCTTCAATCTCTCACGCTTACCCGCCGTGAAATTGCTTATGTGGTGAATAAAACATGTCATTTCATGTATGCTTCCCCTCGTATTCATTGGAGTGCTTCTAAACACATTTTGCTATCTAAAACACACCATCCACTTGTTGAGTTGTATACTAAAAATCAAAATTTAGATTTTAATATTTAATTTTATTTATTAATAAAATTAATTTTTTTATTTTATGAGAATTGTCATGAGTAAATTTGTACGTTTTATTATTTATTTAATATTGTGAATGTGTGTTTTTTATTCAACATAATATTTCATCTGGTGTGTAGAGTTTAGCTTACACATAAAAGACCAGATTATCGATTCTTGTAGATTATAAGTTTTTGGTTCACAGTTTTAGGTGGAATTGGATACACTATCGGTACAACTGTAGCACAATATTTTAGTAGATCTATCCTGATTATAGAAAATGATAATTATTTTGACAATTGTTCCCACTCATTGTACTATTACACTTTGTGTGTGTTGGATAGGACTACGTTGGAGTAATTAATTTTGTATTGACTATAAAAATTAATTTACACCTTATGGTTATTATGAGTGCTTAAACTTTTAATCCTAAAATAATTATTATACATGTATATTTAATGTTCATTATTTTGATTCATTAAAAGGTGCGATCTTTTATAGGTTAATAATCCCGGTGAGTTAGATAACGGTCTTAATTATATGGTGGATATTAATTATTAATGAAATTTACGACCCCTGATCCGTATTGATGATACCCCCTAGAGGAAGCTTATAAGTTTTAATCGTGCCAAAACCTATAGGTGGATTTTATAATTCAGCATGTCAAACAAGTTAAGAAGGAGGACTTAAAGATTTTTCAAAGGGGCCAATTAAGTAAAATTGTCAGTAATTTTATTTAATCAGCAGGTATTTGTAATTTTAACGTGGAAGAGAATAAATAAGCATTTAATAATAGGAGATCGAATAATTCAATTTTGAGAATAAAGCTGAGAGTGAAATTATAATTCTTTAGTGGAATAAATTATAATTTATGTTTTTATGAAGTTACTTTTGGGTTGAGGTATGATTTCATAATTATATTAGGAGCCCATGTCTTATTTACTCCACAAGTCCTTACTGTAGCTTATAAAAACGCTGTTATAAATCCTGACCTCATAATTCAGTCAATCTGTCTTCAAGATTAGGGTTTTCACATTTTTCTAAAAATTAAGTTCAACCAGTTAAGGTTTGAAGAATACGAAGAATATGGCCCACACTATAATCATATTCTTGGTATTCGAAAATACAGTAGAAGGCCTGATAGAAGAATAGATTGTCAGTCAATAATCGCGGCGATTATTGACTAAAGTTTCTTGTAGAAAACAAAATCAAATCAGACAGATTTCACAGGTATAATTATTTTTTGACTTTGGGAGTTATACCGATTTTATTTTTTGTTTGTTCAATTTCAAAAATTTTAATCTAGAGCCTATTTTGGCACTTTCCTGCTCAGAAATTTTTTTAACTTGATTCATATACTATATCACTGGATCTTGAGTTTTGGGCCCAACAATTGGTATCAGAGCTGTTTTTGATATATATATGAATTAAATCAAGGGTTTTTGTAGATTTAGACTTATGTTAATTTTGTTTTGTTGGCAATCTAATCCCAGCTTTAATGGTCTTAATATTGCATGTTTGATTGCATGGTTTTATGATTAATTTTGATTCCAATTTTCCACAAAGTTTGATCGTGGTAGTTGGTTTGTCAACTCTTTGGAGGCATAGAAACCGTTGTAATCTTCTTTCTTTGTAGTTTGTTTGTGAACTTTTCATATGCATAGGATCAATTTTTTTTCATTCAAGAACAAAGGACGAGGAACGAAGAACGCAACAGTGGCAGCAGCACAGCGCGGTGTAGTGCGCGTGTGCATAGCTAGGCGAGGCGCTCCGGCGAACAGTGGCGCAGGCACAGCGAGGCGCGGGCCAGGCACGATGATGGCGTGGGGGCGGCGCAGGCGCAGGCGCGGCGATGGCTAGCGCGGCGACAGAGCATGCGTGGCGACATGTCACAAGTGTAACACCCTGACCCTTCTCATAGCAGCGATATTGTTCGCTTTGGGTAAAACACTCATGGTTTTATTCTTCCCAAGAGGTTATCCATCCTTGCATTAATCCAGCGTGAGCATGCTTAACTGAGTTTTGCGAGGGTCTTTACCACCTGAAAAAAGGCCTTGTTGCTATGTAGAGGTCCAAAGTTTTTTCTTTGTAGTCTAGGAACTCTCTCTTCCTTTTCTATATAAGATACCAGGATATCAAAATCTACCCCCTAAGGCTGCACGTTCCCATGTAGTAGCCTGCCAGCTCTAGTGGCCTACCATTCCTTATCGACCCGCCCACCTAGTAGCCCGCCCATATGACACATGAGACGGCAAAGCCCCACACTCGGACGTGGGGAAAGTTTGCTCTGATACCACTTGTTAACACCTCAACCCTTCTCATAGCAACGATGTTGTCTGCTTTGGGTAAAACTCTCACGGTTTTGTTCTTCCCAAGAGGTCACCATGTTGGAGGAAAAACTGTCAAGATCTTTATTTTTGCAAACTATTATCTGAAGAAAAAAAAGTTAACTCGACAGGCAAATGCCAAAACGGGCTCCAAATAAAAACTTTTGATGACGAACAAACAAAATAAAACCCGTACATCCGAAGTTAATTTAGAAGAATACCTTTTTACTGGTTGAATCTTCAACTACGATTTGAATTCGAGTTGAAACTCCTGTCAGATCTTTTATTGTATTCTCTTATGTGATTCTTGAATGTAGGGTAAGCTATAATCTATCAAAAACTCGTACCGGTAGAACCTGGACAACTTTAGTCTTAGAAGACAAGTTATGAAACTGGTTCAGTTTACTCGCATATTTATAGGGCTGTAGCAGGGACCTAGGGTGTAATTATGAGTAAGACTTCTAGTGGAACACAGACATATCAGTGGTTTCTGCAATTAAGAAAATCTCATAGCGGTACCTACAATTATGAAAACCAGCAGCGGTTTCTGTAATTTTCATAAAATACTAAATTATAGTTCACACTACTAAATAACTATAATTGCACTCTGATCTATAATCTCAAGACCATCTTGCACTGAGCTTCTGTTATTAAATGCATACCATTTTTTTCCACGTTAAAATTTTCGATATTCACCAATTAAATTTATTTACTGATAATTTAATTTAATCGGTATCATGATATTCCTTAAGTCCTTCTGCTTAACTTATTTGACCGCTGGATAATCAAATTCACCTGCAAGATTTGTCCCGATCAAAATTTATAAGCTTCTTTAAGGGAGCATCGTCAATCCCAATCTTTTGGGGCGTGAATTTCATCAATAATTAATATTTTTTATATAAATAATACCGCTATCCAACTCACCGGGGATATAGACCCATATAAAATCGTACTCTCTAATGAATCAAAACAATGAAAATTAAATATATGCAAATCAATAATTATTTTAAGATTAAGAGGATAAACACTATTTATAATAACCTTAGGGTGTAAATTAATTTATATAGTTAGTATAAAATTAATTATCTCAAATGTCCCATTCAATACACAGAAAGTGTAATAGCACAGAAAGTCAGAACAATAGATGACACTATTATTTGTTTCTTGTAAACAAGACAGGTCTACTAAAACTCTGTATTACAATCGTACCAATGGTATATCCATTTTCATCTAAACTATGAACATAAAACATATATTCTTCAAGAACCTAAAATATGATCTTCTGTGTGCAAACCATACTCTACACACCAGATTAAATACTATACAGAATATCGGACATCCATGCATAACATTAAATAGATGATATCCATACATTACTCATAAAGATTATCATAAAATAAAAAATTAATTTTATTAAATTAAAATTAAATACTAAAAACACGGTCTTCAGTATACCAACCCTAACAATGTGAGACCCCGACTCGATTCATTTTTGAATGATTAAGTGTTCGAGTAATCTCGAAACCTCCGGAATGTTTTAAGTGCACCCTTGGCGCGTGTTCGGGTTCTGTTGAGGATCATTTGATTTGGCTAAAGGCTGAAAAATTAGTTTTTTTCACATAAAAACGAACTGCCCAGCAGTTCGGTTGACTGAGGGGCTAGGCCCAATCGACTGAACCGAGTTTTTTGAGTTTGGTCAACTGGACAAGGAGGTTCGGTCGACTGAACCTTGTAGGCTAGGCTTTTTGGCATTTCCAGTAGCGTCATTCAGTCGACTGAACAGTGAATTTTTGGCGTTCTCTGTAAATATCCAGCCGTGGAGATATTTTGGAATATTTTGCTCTTCAGATCTGATTTCTCTCTCCTATTTCTCTGCCTTCTCTTTAGATTTTGAAGACCTAGGGCCCGATTTTCAGCGATCGGACTGTGGATCCTCGATGTTGGTGCCGGGGGCTTCGTATATATCCGGTTTGATTTTTGTTTTGTTGAGGTTCTATTTTCAAGACGTCGGGTTTTGACCCAACGAGGTAGGATTCTAGACCTACTGCTGTTAAGAGGGTGTTATATGTAATTATATGTGTTTTCACTGGGTAAAAAATACATCAAATGTCATATTTTTCTATTTAAGCCTTGTTTTTCTAATAGAAAACATGTTGTTCGCTTTTCTTGACTTATAGTGCTTTATGACATGTGGTTTATGATTTTCAAAGAGTTTTCTTAAAAACGGTGGTTGTTGTTGGAAAACAGTGGATTTTGATGAAAATCTCAACATTTTTTTAAGGTTTTCGAGGTTTGGAGCTCGCCTTCCAGGTTGAGTCTCAGGTTTTGAAACGTTTTGTTGAAAATGAAAAAAAATATTTTGAAAATGTTTTGTTGATCTCCACGTTGATGGATGGATCTATATACATGTATAATGTATTATTTTGAGAAAATATTTTCGTAGTTGAGCAACGGTACTATTTTTAGAAGAATATCTAGATGTACCGGCATGACGTGTATTTGTCACGAGTTGCCCTCGATGTAAG